>CAUYLG010075042.1:0-13972 GCA_963573385.1 Cacajao melanocephalus
AACTGCCATTCACAATTGCTACAAAGAGAATAAAATACCTAGGAATACAACTAACAAAGGATGTAAAGGACCTCTTCAAGGAGAACTACAAACCACTGCTCAACGAAATAAGAGAGGACACAAACAGATGGAAAAACATTCCATGCTTATGGCTAGGAAGAATCAGTATTGTGAAAATGGCCATAGTGCCCAAAGCAATTTATAGATTCAGTGCTATCCCCTTCAAGCTACCTATAGATTCAATGCTATCCCCATTAAGCTACCTATTTTCCCTCTTTACAGAACTGGAAAAAACTACCTTAAACTTCATATGGAACCAAAAGAGAGCCCACATAGCCAAGACAATTATAAGCAAAAAGAACAAAGCTGGAGGCATCACGCTACCAGACTTCAAATTATTTTACAAGGCTACAGTAATTAAAACAGCATGGTACTGGTACCAAAACAGAGATATAGATCAATGGAACAGAGCAGAGGCCTCGGAAGTAATGCCACACATCTACAACAATCTGATCTTTGACAAACTTGACAAAAACAAGCAATGGGGAAAGGATTCCCTGTTTCATAAATGGTGTTGGGAAAACTGGCTAGCCATGTGCAGATAGCTGAAACTGGACCCCTTCCTTACACCTTACACCAAAATTAAATCCAAATGGATTAAAGATTTAAACATAAAACCTAACACCATAAAAACCCTAGAAGAAAACCTAGGCAATACCATTCAGGACACAGGCATAGGCAAGGACTTCATGACTAAAACACCAAAAGCATTGGCAACAAAATCCAAAATAGACAAATGGGATCTAATTAAACTCCAGAGCTTCTGTACAGCAAAAGAAACAATCATTAGAGTGAACCAGCAACCAACAGAATGGGGAAAAATTTTTGCGATCTACCCATCTGACAAAGGGCTGCTATCCAGAATCTACAAAGAACTAACAGATTTACAAGAAAAAAAAAAAACAAACAAACCCATTCAAAAGTGGGTGAAAGATATGAACAGACACTTTTCAAAAGAAGACATTTATGTGGTCAACAAACATATGAAAAAATGCTCATCACTGGTCATTAGAGAAATGCAAATCAAAACCACACTGAGATACCATCTCACACTGGTTAGAATGGTGATCATTAAAAAATCTGGAGACAACAGTTGCTGGAGAGGATATGGAGAAATAGGAACACTTTTACACTGTTGGTGGGAGTGTAAATTAGTTCAACCATTGTGGAAGACAGTATGGGGATTCTTCAAGGACCTAGAAATAGAAATTCCATTTGACCCAGCAATCCCATTACTGGGTATATATCCAAAGGATTTTAAATCATTCTGTTATAAAGACACATGCACATGTATGTTCACTGCAGCACTGTTTGCAATAGCAAATACTTGGAATCAACCCAAATGCCCATCAGTGATAGACTGGACAGGGAAAATGTGGCACATATACACCATTGAATACTATGCAGCCATAAAAAACGATGAGTTCATGTCCTTTGTAGGGACATGGATTAACCTGGAAACCATCTTCTCAGCAAACTGACACAAGAACAGAAAATCAAACATCGCATGTTCTCACTCATAGGCAGGTGTTGAACACTGAGAACACATGGACACAGGGAGGGAGCATCACACACACTGAGGTCTGTAGGGGGGCTAGGGAAGGGACAGCAGGGGGTGGGGAGTTTGGGAGGGATACATGGGGAGAATTGCCAGATATAGGTGAAGGGGATGGAGGCAGCAAATCATATTGCCATGTATGTACCTATGCAACAATCCTGCATGTTCTTCACTTGTACCCCAGAACCTAAAGTGCAATAAAGTATATTAATAATAATAATAGTAATGCTCTTTTGATTGCTTCTCTCACAAAACCATCTCCCTCTTGTCTTCTGTAAATTTGGGTTGGGTAGGAAGTTATATTGTATTAAAAGTAGTTATGAAGGCAGAGAAAAGTGTTTTAGTTCTTTAAATATTTTCCCTAATATATTTCCTTTTTTTTTTTTTTTTTGCTTCTAGGAAACTAATATGGATGAGGCATCTGAAAGCCTGGAAAGTAATCAATCTGAAGAGAAACTTGAAAACGTTATAGCAGTAGGTAAGAAACTAATTTGATTTTTTTCTTTACTATTAAGATAATTGAAATAAAAGTGATTATATCACAAAAAGACAATTAGTAATTTGCTTTAAGTAGATTTCTTTTTTGTTAGAAAATAAATATGTATTTCACTATAGTTTTGGCGTATGGTAGGTGTGATACTTTCAAAGAAAGGTCTTGCCCTATTAAGAGTTTTAAAAAGTTTTAATGCTGCTTTATTTTATTTTTAAATTTTATTTTATTATTATTATTTTTGAGACCAGGTCTAGTTCTGTTGCCCAGGCTGGAGTGCAGTCGCACAACTACAGCTCACTGTAGCCTTGACCTCCTGGGCTCAATCAGTCTTCTTACCTCAGCCTCCCAAGTAGCTGGGACTACAGGCACATGCCACCATGCCTGGCTAATTTTTGTATTTTTTTTTTTTGTAAAGACAGGATTTTGCCATGTTACCCAGGCTGGTCTCAAACTCCTGAGCTCAAGCAATTCTGCTTTGGCTTCCCAAAGTGCTGGGATTACAGGCATGAGCCACCACGCTTGGCCAGTGCTCCTTTACTTTTTTAAGGAAGAGAAAAAAGTTAAATATTAACTATGACCAGTGAAAAGGCATTTTTATTAGACATTGTGAACTAGAGCTCTTGGTCTCTTTTATATAGAGGAGTGTGTTTATGGAGTGTGTGTGTGTGTGTGTGTGAAAGTGTGGCAGAGGAAGAAGGAAATTAGATTAGCATTACATTTGAGAATTTATCACAAAGTATCAGTAAGAGATTTAATAAATGAACTGTTCATGCAGTCTTTTAAAAATCTCTTAAATTCACTAAGAAGGCAAGTTAAAGTATAGTACTACACTTTAAAATACACAATAATACAATGTAAAGTCTTGGATTCTGCAGGTATGGAATAACAATTTATTGTTGTAAGACTTTTGTCACAGGTTAATCATCTCTTTCCTCTCTAATTCTATTTCTCTAGCTACATCAGGTTTTGAAAGATTCATTTCCTAACTTCTGGAATCCACTAGCTTATACTACCTCTTTAGCTAGCTCTTTACCTGAAACGTTCAAGTTTTAGATATAGGATAATCACAGTTCCTCTCTTCAATATCAGTGGAAGAATAGAGAGTAACCTTTCTCAATCACTGGTGGTTGCCATCGTTTTTTCTGTTGCTTTTTTTCCACTTACTCAAAGGTTGGTTGCATATATATTTACAATTGTTATATCCTCTTGGGTGCGTTGATCCTTTATCATCATATAATGACCTTTTTGCACCTTTTTACAGTTTTTGACTTGAAGTCTTTTTTTTTTATATGAATATGGCCACTCCTGCTCTCTTTAGGTTTCCATTTGCATAGGATCTCTTTTTCCATTCCTTCACTTTCAGCCTATGTATGTTCTTAAACCTGAAGTGAGTCTCCTCTACATAAAATACATTGGGTCTTGTTTTTATATCTATTCTGCTACTCTATGTCTTTCAATTGGAGAGTTTAATCCATTTACATTTAAAGAATTATTGAACTATTAAGACTATTGCCATTTTTCACATTGTTTCTGTCTGTCTTGTAATACTTTTGCCCGTCTTTCTCTGTCATGCTATCTTTCCTTGTCCTTCATTGATTTTTTTGTATTGATAAGCTTTGGTTCCTTTCTCTTTATCTCTTGTGTGTCTTCTTTTATTCTCAATAAATATAGATGCAAAACTACTCAATAAAATGCTGTCAGACTGAATTCAACAGCATATTAAAAGGATCATACACCATGACCAAGTTGAATTTAACTCCAGGATGCAAGGATGTTTCATCATACAGAAATCAGTTAATGTGATACACTACATCGACAGTATGTAGGATAAAAACCACATGATTATCTCAACAGATATGAAAAAAGTATTTGACAAACTTCAACAGCCTTGAGGATAAACACCTTCAAAAAACTAGAAATACTAATAAACTAGTTCAATATATTAATAATAAAGGCTATAAATGAAAAGCCTGTAGCAAATACCATACTCAACAGTGAAAAACTGAATACTTTTCCTCTAAGATCAAAAGTCAAGGATGTTCACTCTGCCACTTCTATTGAACATAGTACTGGAAGTCCTAGTTAGAGAAATTAGGCAAGAAAAAATGGAATAATAGGTATCCAAATCAGAAAGGAAGAAGTAAAATAATCTTTGTTTGCAGATGGCATGATCTTACATATAGAAAATTCTACAGACTCCTTATAAAAAAGACCTGTTAGAACCAATAAATGAATTCAGTAAAGTTGCAGGATATAAAACCAACACAGAAAAACACAGAAAAATCAGTTGTGTTTCTATACACTAACAATTTATTCTACCCAAAGCAATTTACAGATTCAGTGCAATTGCTATCAAAATTCTAATGGTATTCTTCACAGAAGTAGAAAAAGCAGTCCGAAAATTTATATAAAACCACAAAAGACTCTGGATAATCAAAACAATCTGGAGAAAGAAGAACAAAGCTGGAGGTATCACACTTTCTGATTTCAAAATATATTACAAAGCTATAGTAATTAAAATAGCATGGACTGGCATAAGATAGACATATAGACCAATAAAATAGAAGAGAGAGCCCAGAAAAATCCATGCAGATGTGATCAACTGATCTTTGAGAAGTGTGCCAGGAATACACAATGAGGAAAGAATAGTCTTTTCAGCAAATGGTGTTGGGAAAACTGGATATTCACATGCAAAAGAATTGAAATTAGACTCTTGCTTAACACCATACAGAAAAATCAACACTCAATGGATTAAACACTTAAATGTAAGACTGAAAACTGTAAAACTCCTAGAAGAAAACATAGGGGAAAAATCTCATTGACACTGGTGTGGGCAATAATTTATTGGATAGGACACCAAAGGCACAGGCAACAAAAGCAAAAACAGACAGTTGGGCTATACCAAATTAAAAAACTTCTACACAGTAGAGGAAACAACAGAGTGAAGAGGAAACCTACGGAATGGGGCAAAATATTTGCAAACCATACAGTTGATAAAAGGCTAATATTCAAAACATATAAGGAACTTCTTCAACTCAATAGCAAAAAAACAAAACAAAAAACCCACAAAAAACAATTAAAAATGGGCTGAGCATTTGAGTACATATTTATCCAAAGAAGACATTATAAATGTCCAACAGGTATTTGAGAAGGTGCTCATCATCATTAATCATCAGGGAAATACAAATCAAAAGCATAATAAGATATCACACCTGTTAGGATGGCTATTACTGAAAAGTCAAGAAGTCAGTGACTGTTGGCAAGGATGTGAAGAAATTCAAACCCTAGTACACTGTCGGTGGGAATGTAAAAAGATGCATCTGCTTTTGAAAACAGCATGGAGGTTACTCGAAAAATGACAAATAGATAAATCATATGATCCTGCCATTTCACTTCTAGAAGTCTATCCAAAAGAATTGAAATCAGCATCTCAAAGCAATATTTGCACTCCTATGTTCATTGCCATGTTACTTACTATAGTCAAGATGTAGAAACAACCTAAACATCATAGATGAATGGATAAAGAAACTGTGGTATACACATGTAATTCAGAGACATTGCAGGTTCAGTTCTAGACCACCACAATAAAGCAAATATTTGCAATAAAGCAAGTCATATGATATTTTGGGTTTCCTAGGGCATATAAAAGTTACATTTATACTATAATGTTGTCTATTAAGTGTGCAATAGCATTATGTAAAAAAATCAATGTATATGACTTAATTAAAAATACTTCATTGCTGGTTGGCACAGTGGCTCACGCATGTAATCTCAGCATTCTGGGAAGTCAAAGCAGGAGGACTGCTTGAGCCCAACAGTTCAAGGCTGCAGTGCATCAGGTAGGATTGTGCCACTGTACTTCATCCTGGGTGGCAGAGCAAGACCCTATCTCAAAAAATATAGAGAATGGCTGGGTGCAGTGTCTCAAGCTTGTAATCCCAGCACTTTGGGATGCCGAGGCGGGCAGATCACCTGAGGTCAGGAGTTCGAGACCAGCCTGGCCAACATGGTGAAACCCTATCTCTACTAAAATACAAAAATTAGCTGGACGTGGTGGCTCACACCTGTACTCCCAGCTACTCAGGAGGCTGAGACATGAGAATCGCTTGATCCTGGGAGGTGGAGTTGCAGTGAGCTGAGATCACACCACTGCACTCTAGCCCACTGCACTCCAGCCTAGGCAACAGAGTGAGATGAGACTTGGTCTAAAAAAAAAAAAATATGTATATATGTACATATGTATGTGTGTGTATACACACACACACACACACACACACACACGTATATATACAAATGATCATCTGAGCCTTCAGTGAGTTGTGGTCTTTTTGCTGCTAGAGGGTCTTGATCTTAATGGCTGGCAACTGATCAGGGTGGTAATTGCTGAAGGTTGGAGTGGCTCTGGCAATTTCTTAAAATAAGACAACAGTGAAGTTTGCTGCATCAGTTGGCTCTTCCTTTGATGAAAGATTTCTCTGTAGTATGTGATGCTGTTTGATAGCATTTTACCCACAGTGGAACTTCTTTCAAAATTAGAGTCAGTCCTCTCAAACCCTGCTGCTACTTTGTCAGCCAAGTTTATTTCCTATTCTAAATTCTTTGTTGTCATTTTAGCAGTGTTCACAGCATCTCCGGCAGTAGATTCCATCTCAATAAACCACTTTCTTTGCTGATCCATATGAAGCAACTCCTCATCCATTCAAGTTTTATAATGAGATTGCAGCAATCTGGTCATATCTTCAGGCTTCACTTCTAATTCTGGTTCTCTTGCTATTTTCATCACATTTGCAGTTACTTTCTCTACTGAAGTTTTATTGAACATCTTAAAGTCATCTATAAGGGTTGTAATCAGTTTCCTACAAATTCCTGTTAATATTGATATTTTGAGCTTCTCTCCTGAAGCACAAATATTCTTTTTTTTTTTTGAGACAGAGTTTCACACTGTCACCCAAGCTGGTGTGCAGTGGCACCATCTTGGCTCACTGCAACCTCTGCCTCCCACCTTCAAGCAATTCTCCTGCCTCAGTCTCCCAAGTAGCTAGGATTATAGGTGCCTTCCACCACACCTGGCTAATTTTTTTTTTTTTTTTTTTTTAGTAGAGATGGGGTTTCACTATGTTGGCCAGGCTGGACTCGAACTCCTGACCTTATGATCTGCCCGCCTCGGCCTCCCAAAGTGCTGGGATTACAGGCATGAGCCACCACACATGGCCCACAAATGTTCTTAATGGCATCTAGAATGGTGAATCCTTTGCAGAAGGTTTTCAATTTACTTTGCCAAGATCCCTCAGAAGAATTATCTAAGGTAGCTAAAGCCTTAAAATGTATTTCTGAAGCAAGAGGACTTGAAAGTTGAAATTATTTCTTGATCTGTGAGCTGCATAATGGATCTGTATTAGCAGATAGGAAAGCAACATTAATGTCCTCATACATTTCCATCAGAGCTCTTGGATCACCAGGAGCATTGTCACTGAGCAGTAATAATTTGAAAGGTACCCTTTTTTTCTGGATAGTAAGTCTCAACAGTGAGCTTAAAATATTCAGTAAATCATGCTGCAAACAGATGAGCTGTCTTCCATGCCTTGTTGTTCCATTTATAGAGCACAGGCAGCGTAGACTTGACAGGAATATTAAGGGCCCTAGGATTTTCAGAATGGTAAATGAGCATTGGCTTCAACTTAAAGTCACCAGCTGCATTAGCCCCTACAAAGGGTTGGCCTGTTCTTGGAAGCATTGAAACCAGGCATTGACTTCTCCATTTAGCTATGAAAGTCCTAGATGACATCTTCTTCTGGTATAAGGCTGTTTCATCTATAATAAAAATCTATTTAGTGTAGCCACTTTCATCAGTTATCTTAGCTAGATCTTCTAGGTAACTTGCTGCAGCTTCTGCATCAGCACTTGCTGCTTTGCCTTGCACTTTTGTGTTATGGAGATACCGTCTTTCTTTAAACCTCATGAACCAACCTTTACTAGCTTCAAGGTTTTCTTCTGCAGCCACCTCACCTCTCTCAGCTTTCATTTAATTGAAGATAGTTAGGGGCTTTCTCTGGATTAGGCTTTGGTTTGAGGGACTGTTTGTGGCTAGTTTAATCTTCTATCCAGATCACTAAAATTTTCTCCATATCTGCAATAAGCTGTTTTGCTTTCTTATCATTTGTGTGTTCACTGGAGTAGCACTTTCAGTTTTCTTCAAGAATTTTTCCTTTGCATTCACAACTGGGCTGTTTGGTGCAAGAGGCCTAGCTTTTGTCCTATCTCAGCTTTGAACATGCCTTCCTCAGTAAGCTTGATGATTTCTAGCTTTTAATTTAAAGTGAGGGATGTGCAAATCTTCTTTCACTTGAACACTTGGATGCATTTTGGGGTTATTAATGGCCTAATTTCAATATTGTTGTGTCTCAGGGAATAGAGAGGGAAAAGAGAGGAAGAGAGATGAGGGAACAGCTGCTCAGTGGGGTAGTTAGAACACACACAACATTTATAAATTGAATTTGCCATCTTACAAAGGTCTAATATCCAGAATCTATAAGGAACTTAAACAAATGTACAAAAAAAAAAACTCCGTTAAAAAGTGGGCAAAGGACATGAACAGACACTTTTCAAAAGAAGACACACATATGGCCAACAGGCATATGAAAAAATGCTCAACATCACTGATCATTAGAGAAATGCAAATCAAAACCACAATGAGATACCATCCCACAGCAATCAGAATGGCTATTATTAAAAAGTCAAAAAATAACAGATGGTGGCAAGGTTACAGAGAAAAAGGAATGCTTATACACTGTTGGTGGGAGTGTAAATTAGTTCAACCACTGTGGAAGACAGTGTGGCGATTCCTCAAATACCTAAAGACAGAAATTCCATTTGACCAAGCAATCCCATTACTGGGTATATACCCAAAGGAATAGAAATCATTATTTTGTAAGGACACATGCACGGGTATGTTCATTGCAGTACCGTTCACAATAACAAAGACATGGAATCAACCTAAATGCCCATCAATGGTAGACTGGATAAAGAAAATGTAGTACATATACACCATAGAATACTAAGCAGCAATGAAAGGAATGAGATCACGTCCTTTGCAGGAGCATAGATGGAGCTGGAGATCATCCTTAGCAAACTAATGCAGGAACAGAAAACTAAATGCCACATGTTCTCACTTATAAGTGGTAGCTAAATGATGAGAGCACATGGACACATAGAGGGGAACAACACACACTTGGGCCTATCAGAGAGTGGAGGGTGGGAGGAGGCAGAGGATCAGGAAAAATAACTAATGGGTAATAGGCTTAATACCTGGTGATGAAATAATCTGTACAACGAACCCCCATGACACAAGTTTATCTGTGTAACAAACCTGCACATGTACAATTGAATTTAAAAGTTAAATTTTTTTTAAAAGTGTGCTATCTTAGATGGGTGTGGTTTGTGGTGCCCCTCAACAATTACAATAGCAACATCAAAGATCACTGGTCATAGAGCACCATAAAAGATACTATAACAATGAAAAAGTTTGAAATTCTTTGAGAATTACCGAAATGTGTTGCAGAGACACAAGGTGAACACATGCTGTTGGAAAAATGGCACCAATAGTCTTGCTCAACACAAGGTTGCCACAGACCTTCAGTTTGTACAAAACACAATATCTGAGAAGTGCAATAAAAAACGATATGGCTGTCTACCTACAATGGAATATCATTCAGCATTAAAAAAGAAGGAAATCCTGGTATATGTGACAATGTGGATGAACCTTGAGGACATTATACTAAGTAAAATAAGCCAGTCACAGAAAGACAAATATTACATGATGCTACGTATGTGAGGTATATGAAATAGAGTAGAATGCTGGTTGCCTGAGGGCAGGGGGAGGGCCAAATAGGGAATTGCTTTTCAGCAAGTATAAAGTTTTAGTTATGCAAGATGATGAAGTTCTACAGATCTGCTTTACAACATTGTGCTGATATTTAACATTACTGTATTTTGCACTTGTGACTGTGTTAAGAGGATAGATCTCATGTGAATTGTTCTTACCAAAATTAAAAGAAAAAAATAAAGGAGCTGAATGAAGTCATATAGTTGTGACCATAGCAATTTTTTTTGCTAGAATTATGTCTCAGTTATTTATTTTCTTTTTGTCTCTTTTAGGTTTTCCTTTTTTACATGCTAAATATGTATTCCTTATATTTCTGGAGAAAATGTTACAAGCATTTCAACCAGTCTTCTTTGAATGGCTCTATTTTCTCTGATTTCATATACCTTTATTATTCCAATCCCAGTCCTGTCACTTACCATCTAGAGTTTGTTTCCTCTCAACTTTTAAGAAATATAGCCTGTACCTGTGTTTGTGTCTTGTATTTATGGATCCGAAATGTTATTTACCACACCCCATCATCCCAGAGATTCATCAGCTTGTTTTTACTAAGTAGTGTTTATGTTTGGATATCTGCTTTAAGTTGCTCTTTGTTTTTAGTGAGAAAAAATATAATACTATTTTATCAATGTACATACATATAAATGTGTTTGTTTTTATATAAAATAAAATACTCTTATTAATTGTTTAATCAGATTTCCCTCTTGTAAATGAGGAAGATGAAACTACTTCAAATGAGGTAAGGGAAGTCGGAGGAGAACTTTTAATAGTCATTATTTTATAAAGGGATAATATGTTTATAAATGGAGAAATATTTATGGATAGAGAAAGGCATCCAAGAAGTTACTCAGTTGTTTCATAGTTTCTATTATGGTAATATCTGTATAGTTCACTCTTGAAAGAGCCTTCTGCATAAAATATAGTAACATTTAAAAATATGAAGATAGGGGACAAAATGTGTTGAGGAAGAAAAGAAGGAGAAACAAGAAAAAAGCATGAAATTCTACGTAAGATCTTAGAAATAAATGCCATAGACTTAACTGCAATTTTTAACTCATTGTCACCAAAATCTTTTAATTTGTCAAATTGTAAACTTTGCACAGGAAACAATATTCTATAGTTTATAATAGAAATAAACAAAGCATAGAATTTATACAATATAATTTGCTTTTCAGCTAAATTTACATAAGGTATTTATTCCATAATGCAGTGGATCCTCATGTAAACCAATGAAGAGTAAAATGTTCACTTACTGCTTGACAAATAGGATTTAATGATTTCCATTCTTGGGTCAGTGGCTCCCAGATACCAAATGAAGAGTCGGTACTTATCACTGTTTTCCCAAGTTCAAGGAGAGTAAAAGAAGAGAATATAGAGAATTTTTCATAAAGCTAAATTTATTTAACAGGCTATCCTTTATAATATTGTTCTTTGTACTGTGGTGCTATTAACATTCTCTTTATTTACTTATATAGTTGTGATTTATGATATCGTTTCTTGTGCAATTTGCAATTAAAATTTCCTTTCTTTCATGATATATTAGTGACAGTATAATAACAGTAAAATGTCAGACCCTCAGATTTTTTGAGATGCTGCTGATTTATAAATTTGGATATGTGAGAACCACTGTTTATCATTTTTATGGATAGTATTCTACAGTTCGTGGTCTCAGGCAAGTAAATAATTTCTCATGTTTATTAAGGAACATAAAATTTACAAATATTAATGGTAATTTGTTACGATAAAGGATAAGTGTACAATTAATTTTAAGTCATTTTCGTAATTTAGAAAATTTTCTAGTCAATAATGATTAATTGGTAGCTTGTTTTATTGCTGTATTTTCTAGTTACTGGATAATGATTATGAGAAAGACCTGACTATGCCAACTTTGAACCAATCGGACCAAGATAATTCAACTGCTGAAGCTGCTAACAGTGATGAATCAACACCTCCACTCACAGAAGTGCACCCATTGTGCACCATTTCTAGCCAGGAAATAATAAAAGCTGGCAAAATACCACCTTTAGGTGAACATCAGTCAGAAAGCGTGCCAGACAGAAAAATGGAAAATGTATTATTTCCACCAGAAGTAAAATTAAAAGATAACCATTCAGGCATTTTAAAAGCAGACTCATGCCTATCAAAGGTAAATTTGAGAAGTATATGTACAAATCCAGAGATAAGGAACTTAGATTCATCTCCAACAGAAATTAGTTGCTAAAACAACAATCTAAACTTAGCTGAAAGGGAGAGCACAAGCTTAGTTTTCCCAGAATCAAAATTATAAGGTAGCTTTCAAAGCCAAGACCCAAAAGAAGACCTTGAGCTCAAGGTGTCTGCCCTTATACTATAAGTATAAGACTAGGGATACAAAATAATCTATTTTAAAAAATTAAATACAAATAAATTGAAAATGCATTCAAATGTCTCCAAGTGGAAATGTGTCTAAGTATATTAAATATTCCTACTTATCAATCAAGAAATGAGGATAGAAACCTTTCAAGAAAAGCAAAGTGATTTGAGATGCCAGTAATACAAATTAATCTCATGGGTTGCTAATTCAGGTGAAAGTGTAACAACAATAACAAAATGTAAATTCGAAGGAAATTTGAAAGCCTGGGAAGTTATTTCAGTGGAATTTCTTAATATAACTATTATATTATAGGAAATAACATACGTTCTCCTTATTACAAATAATTTTATTGTTTAAAATGAGAAGGAGTATGAATTTAAAGTTACACCAAATTCTGTACTTTCTCAAAATGACAGTCATTCTACTTATATCTTTACTCCTTTTTTTATTTATTTTATTTTATTTTACTTTAAGTTCTGGGGTACATGTGCAGGTCATGCAGGGTTGTTGCATAGATGCATACTATATCTGGCATTTCTCCTCATGTTATCCCTCCCCACCCCCTGCTGTCCCACCCCAAACCACCCTCAATTGTCCCCAGTGTGTGATGCTCCACTCCCTGAGTCCACGTGTTCTCATTGTTCAACACCCGCCTATGAGTGAGTACATGCGGTGTTTGGTTTTCTGTTCTTGTGTCAGTTTGCTGAGAATGATGGTTTCCAGATTCATCCAAGTCCTTACAAAAGACATGAACTCATCGTTTTTTATGGCTGCATAGTATTCCATGGTGTATATGTGTCACATTTTCTTTGTCCAGTCTATCATTGATAGGCATTTGGGTTGGTTCCAGGTCTTTGCTATTGTAAACAGGGCTGCAGTGAACATACATGTGCATGTGTCTTTATAGCAGAACAATTTAGTTCTTTGGATATATACCCAGTAATGGAATTGCTGGGTCAAATGGAATTTCTATTTCTAGATCTTTGAGAAATCTCCGCACTGTCTTCCATCATGGTTGAACTAATTTACACTCCCACCAACTGTGTAAGAGTGTTTCTATTTCTTCACATCCTCTCCAGCATCTGTTGTCTCCAGATTTTTTAGTGATCGCCGTTCTAACTGGTGTGAGGTGGTATCTCAATGTGGTTTTGATTTGCATTTCTCTAATGACCTGTGATGATGAGCATTTTTTCCTATGTTTGTTGGGCTCATATATGTCTTCTTTTGAAAAGTGTCTGTTCATGTCCTTTGCCCACTTTTGACTGAGGTTGTTTGTTTTTTACTTGTAAATCTGTTTTAGTTCTTTGTAGATTCTGGATATTAGCCCTTTGTCAGATGGGTAGACTGCAAAATTTTTTTCCCATTCTGTTGGTTGCCGGTTCGCACTAATAATGGTTTCTTTTGCTGTACAGAAACTCTGAATTTTAATTAGATCCCATTTGTCTATCTTGGCTTTTGTTGCCTTTGCTTTTGGTGTTTTAGTCATGAAGTCCTTGCCTATGCCTATGTCCTGGATGATTTTGCCTGCGTTTTCTTCTAGTGTTTTTATGGTGTTAGGTTTTATGTTTAAATCTTTAATCCATCTGGAGTTAATTTTAGTGTAAGGTGACAGGAAGGGGTCCAGTTTCT
>CAUYLG010075043.1:0-22728 GCA_963573385.1 Cacajao melanocephalus
CCCACCTGACCACCACCTCCCCCACCTGACCACCACCTCTCCCCACCTGACCTCCACCTCTCCACCTCTCCCACCTGATCCTCCACCCCCCTAACTGACCCTCCACCTCCCCCACCTGACCACCACCTCCCCTGGACCAGCCTTCCCCAGAGCTCCCAGCCCCACCCTGAGTTCCAGCTCTGCCAGGACAGCTTCCCTTGAAGATCTCCCATTTCAAATGTGCCGCAAACCCACACTGGCGTCCCCCCTTCCCCATGACTGTCTCGCATCACCTCCCTCTCTGAGGCTGAAACCAATGCGGTTTTCGTCCTTCCTAGGTGCACTGCTAAGCTGTGGCTGCCACACCTGCTCCCCTCTGCCCAGTGGAGGCCGCCTCCCTTGTCTGAACCATGGCACTGCCTCCCCAGCGAGTCTTCCAGCCCAGCCTCTTCCTGAACCCCAAGTGTCCAGGTCATGAGAGCCCTCCCAGGCCTGTGTGCTCTGCTGACCCTCTGGGCCCCCCCCCACCCCTTGGCACTGTCTGCCCACTGGAAGCTCCATGGGCATAGGTGGTGTTACCTGTCTGGGCCTGAGGGCACAGAGCAGCAGCCGGTTTCCACCATTCTGTTATTTCCTGCCTCTGCGGCCTTGGGCAGTTCCCCAGCTTTGTGGCTTACTTACCTGGTTACCTCACCTGCCAGTGGCAGTGGGCACCTGAGGAGTGACAAGGCTCCCTTGGCAGGGTGGCTTCAAGGGTTGCACAGGCACCCAGGAACCTTCCCATGAAGAGAGCTCAGGGTGTGCTGAGGTGGGGCCCAGGCTGGAAGGCTCTGGGTGGGGACTCACCAGTGGGAGGGGGCAGCAGGCTCAGGTTGTGGTGACATTGGTCACCGTAGAGCTTCCACTTCTCAAATAGGAAGTCCATCACCTGAGCGGAGGGGGCCTGTGGCTGGGGGACACATGCACAAGCAACCAGGCAGACGGACAGGCAGGCAGGCAGGCGGACGGGCAGGCGGACGGGCGGACAGACAGGTGGGCATGCAGGCAGACAGACAGGCGGGCAAGCAGGCAGGCAGGCAGAGAGGCGGGCAGGCAGACGGGCAGACAGATGGGCAGGCAGACGGGCAGGTGGGCAGGCGGGCAGGTGGGCAGACGGGCGGGCAGATGGGTGAGCGGGCAGGCAGACGGGCAGACGGGCAGACAGACGGACGGGCAGACGGGCAGACAGACGGGCGGACAGATGGACAGGCAGACAGAGAGCCATCAGTGTGCAGTCCTCATGGGAGGGCCCCTAGGTGCTGAGGGTGGAGTGAGTCCTCACCTGGCAGACCAGCAGTAGCAGCAGCAGCACGGGTCGACGTGGCTGGTGGAGAGGCATGCCTCTGGGCAGCTAGCTGCCCCCAACATCTGGCAGGGACTGCACGTCTGGGGCCACTCAGTCCTGGTGGGTGTGCACGCTCCTCTGAGGGCTGCTGAGTGGCAGAGCCTGGGGAGTCCTGGCCAGGGGGGCGTCCTTCTTCCGTTAAGCTGCTCCTCTGAGCCTCAGAGTCCTATGGATAAAGAGGGAGCTGGGAGGGAGGAGACTCCAGGAGGGGCCACTTTTTGCCAGGGGGAGCTCGGGCCACCTGACCAGCCCCCATGTGCCAAGAGGTCTTGACTAGGGTCATGGGGGCTGCACCATCTCCCCTGGTGGAGCTGGCTTTCCTGTCACCCAGGGCTGGCTGGCTGGGAGCTCTGAGGGTCCCAGAGACCCTTGTCTCAGTGCTGGTGGCAGCCACCCCCCGTTGGGTGGCCCAATGCTCTTGGAGGGGGACCGGCCTCCCCAGATGCTGACGTCCTCCCTCAGTTGACAGCCCCCGGCTGGTCGGTCCTCACCATTCTCCTCACCTATTCTTAGCCCCTGGGAAAGTTGGCTTGCCAGGCCGACCTGAGACAACATGCCAAGCGTGAGGGTGGCAGTGGCTGGACCTTCCATCACTTGGCCCCAGGGCCATTGTGAGCGAGGTGGCTGGGCTGGCTTGCAGCTGCACCAGGCCAAGTATGGGGCCCACACTCGGGGGTCTGTTGCATGCATGCCCCCTGCCCAGCACTGGGGTGCCTTGATGCCCCATGGGTGCTGTGCAAGGCTCAGCTGGGCTTCCTGGGTCCCTGAGATGCCACTGGCTGGCTGCACATTCCTTTGAGATTAGCACTGCCAGTGCCGGCTCAGAGGAGGAGCTGGCCTGGGGTGGGGGCACAGGGTGAGGAGGACAGCCCCGTGGTGTCTGCTGGGGCTGCAGGAGGCACAGGGCCTGGTCCCAGGCCAGAGCCAGCATCTGAGCTGGGAGTCTGGGGCAGCAACAGCCCCAGAAATCGGTCTTTCACTGCTATGGAGCCCAGTTTTCGCACCCACTGAATTCCATGGGAGAGGCAGGGAGGGTCTTACTGTGGGGCCTGTGTGCAGGGTCCTGCGAGTGGCTGGCTGTGAGCCCCCAGGCCGCGTGGGCTCTTCTTTGGGGCACCCTCAAACAGAGTAAGAGGTGTGGATGGATGGCTGGGCAGATGGAGGGCTGGCCAGCTGGAAGGCAGTGCCAGGGAGAAACCGGGGCGAGGGGCGAGGAGGGGCAAAGGCTGCAGCTGGAGCAGAGGGTTTTTGGGCAGGGCTGGACATCGGGCTGCCACAGTACAGCCTGGATTTTAGTCTCCTCCAGGCAGTGGCTGGGTTACCCTGAGTGGGGCCAGTTCCACCTGGGGCTCCTCCCGCTAACGGGGCCTGAGATGCGCCATGCAGGGTGACAGCTGAATGACAGGGACAGGCACCTGTGTCACAGCCTGCTAAGGGGCTCCCAACCCCAGTCCTTGGGCCCTGGGCTCACGAAGGGGCTGATGGGAGGCAGGACCTGTGTGTCGCTGATGCCTAGTCCCTGAGCCAGGTGAGGAGCCAGGCAGGCTTAGTGCTGGGGACCAAGGAACCACAGAGTTGGGGGCTCTCTCTTGATGGACAGAGCAGCAGGTGGGTGGGGCAGGAGGGGCAGTTTTGGCTTCCCCAGCTCTGGGGTCACACAAGGGGCCTTATCTTCCCTGATTCTAATCAAACAGCCCCATCTGCTGCCACTGCCCTGGGCAGCTCTGGCCACTGCACTGGGTGGGGCGAGGAGCAGCAGGGGCTGCCTCTCCCCACTGTGTGCACCCCCCACCCAGAGGGGCCCTGGAGGAGGGGCCCTGCCAGATGGACAGGCTCAGGAGTGCAGGAGGGGCCTGGGGCTCCGGGCAAGGGACAGGGAGAGGGACAAGGGGCAGCTGGAGCAGGGTGGATGGTGGAGAGGCAGGCCGGGGCTGGGGAGGAAGGACATTGACTGATAAGCTGTTCCCTGCCTCGGGGCCCTGCAATGGGGCATGGGGGACGAGTGCTGGCCCCAAGGGTAAACGGTCCAGCCAGGAGCTCTCTGGGCAAAATGACAGCCCCTTAGAACGCAGTGTGGCCAAGCCTGGTTCTGCCCCCACAACTGTGCCAGAGAAACAGGAGCCATTTCAGTGCCTGCTGTGTCAACCCCAGAGCCACTAAGAACACCCCAAGCCAGCGAGAGAGAGGAGATGGTGCCACCACACATGAGGGCCTCCACTCCAGGGCCCTGCCTTCCGGCTGGGCGCTCAATCTGAAGACCCCAGTGAGGCGAAAGAGAGGTGGGCTGCCCTGTCCCCCAGGCCTTCCTTTAAAGCACTCAGGGCCTAGGAGTGGAGAGGAGGAAGAGGGAGGGGGGCTCTCTGTGTCCTCCCAACCTCAACAGAAGGTTGGGAAGGTGGGGCTGGGGATCCTGGAGGATTGCCCCCCACAGCCCAGCACCCACAGGCCACAGGAAGGCTCCCCATCAAGGCACCCCTAGTCTGGGATCCCTAGGGGTCAGGGCCTCTGAATACAAGAGGTGGGGGTGGGGCAATTCTCCAGTGGGTCTGATAGTGAGGTGGGGGTCCCCCATTCCCTGCAGGCAGTGGGTCCCATATGGGTAGGGACACTCCAGCTGCTTATCCCAACAGGGGTGGGTGGAGCCAGCTGAGCATCCAGGAGAGAGCCCGGCCTGGAGAGCAGGGCTGAGCCTGTTGTGGTCCTGGGACAGGGCAATTTAACTTCCCAAGTGTGGACCCCACACCACATCACTGACGGTGACATACCAGCTCACAAGGGGAGGGGCTTTGCTGCCTGAAGGGAAGAAGGGACTGTCCTCTGTTGATCTGACCCAGCCCTCTCTCCCCACAGGAGACCCTGATCTCACCCAGCCCTCTCCCCCGACAGGAGACCTTGATCTCACCCAGCCCTCTCCCTCCACAGGAGACAGTGATGCCTGGGCACCCGTCCACCGGGGATCTACGTTTGTTGACTGAAGGAGTGGACAGAAACTCTGGGTGCTGAGGCAGCGGTGGAGGTGTCACTCTGGGCTTCCTGGGCCTGCAGTGCCTGGCCGGGCGTCTGTGCCCCTTATGACCCTTCCAGCGACCCACCAGGGACCCCACCCTCTGCCTTCACAGACCAGGTGACCAAGCTCCTTCTCAGTCCTTGGAGTCAGCTGAGGATTAGGGTTCCCGAGGTGCCCGATGGGGGGGCTCCGGAGGTGACCTGCCAGCCTTCCCGAGCCCCCAGCCACCCCCTTCCTCCCACAGCCGTCTGTTGGGCCACACCGGTCACCAGCAGGGCTTGGGGCCACCTGAGCTCCGCTGCCTCAGCCAATCAGCAGGGCTGGCACCCATGTCCTGTCCTATGCCTGCCCTGGCAGAACACGTGACTCGGGTGCTCATGGCTCCATCAGGCCCCACCAATTCCCACGGTGGGGGATGGGGCGGCTAAGGGACCCGCAGACCTGGAGCTGGGCCCCTAGGATGGGTGGAGCAGCCACTGGTCGATGAAGGCAGTGGGCTTCCCCAGTGGGTTCCCAAGGGGCCTCCTGGAGGCTTTGAGTAGTTCGGAGGAGTACAGGGTGGGAGCGGTGGGAGCCGGGATGTTTTTGTGAAACCAGAGAAGGTATCGGAAGGTCAGGGCACCAGGGCGGGATCAGGGGCCACAGGCTGTTGACAAAGCCCGATGCCTGCGTCCTCACCCCGTGGGGGCAGGGCAGGCCTGGGTGCCGGCCAGGTGCGCTCCGATCCCCCGACCCTCGCGCTCCAACATCAAGGGCGGGAAGCAGCCTTGGTTGGTCCTCAGAGGATGCAGGCGCCGAGAGGTCCGGGGTCGGTCAGTTCGGGATCGGAGCATAAACCCCGTGGCCGAATAGGGGGGCTGGGGGGTGGAGCCGGAGAGGCCGGAGACGGACAGGGCAGTGACCCGCTTGCCCGGGTCAAAGTCGCCAGTGTGGGCCGCGGAAGAGTAGCGGCCAGGCGGGGCGCAGACACCCCCACCCCATGCCGGGCAACGCTGGCGCACCGGGGCAGTTCTAGGGACCGGAGCCGGCCGAGAGGAGCGCGCGCTGCTGAGACCCCCGCGCCCGAGGGCGCATCCACGGCGCTTTGTGCGCTCCCAGGGCGGTGGGGCCCGGAGACCGCAGGGAGGAGCGAGTCCGGCAAAGGGTGGCAGCCGCGGCGCCAGGCAGCCAGCGACACTCCCGCCCCCAGCCGCGCTCCCGGGACCGGAGGACACGGGAGGGACTGAGACCCCTGGGCCTGCCCGACGGTGCAGGACCAGGGTAGGGGGGCGTCCGAGCCGGGGTTGGGAACAGAGGTGTCCGACGGGACTGAGGACTGCGCCAGCCTGGGCCCCGGAGACCGCCAGCCGCTTCCCCCTCCTCGCGCCCCACGCCCTTGCCCCCGGCCCTGCTGCGCCCCAGCCCCGCAGTCTCTGCCCCGCCCGGGTAGGCTCCGGAACGTCCCCCTGGGGCGGCGGCCCAGGTGCTCACCGCACGGCGCTGCTCCGGGCTCGGCTGGGCTCCCCGCCGTCCTCCAGGAGCGCTTGGGTCGGGTCGGAGCCCCGGTGGCCGCTGGTCTCCACGGCGCTGCCGGATCGGGGTCGGCGCCGGCTCCGCGTCCGCGCCCCGCGCCTGCTGCGCCAACTTTCGGGCTGCGACGCAGGGCGAGGGCGGCGGCGGAGGGGCGGGCGCGGGGCGGGGGCGCGGGGGTGGGAGCAGCAACCGAGGGTCCCCGCCCGCCCTGCGCGCAGCCTCCCCGCGAGCTTCGGTCCTGCCCACCCTGCGCGGGGAGCCGCCAAGAGCGCCTCGGACCCGCGAACGGACCCCGTCCCGGCCACACGCAGACCCCAAGCCCGACCTCCGCCCCGCTGTCCCTCGACCCGCAGACTTTGGTCCCCCGATCCTGGTTCGGCAGACCCCAATGTTGCAGACCTCTGACCCCGCGGATCCCGGCACGGCAGGTGGCGATCACGGCGGGTCCTGGCTCCCCGCGGGGACACCCCAGGTGTGGAGGAGCGCGGCGGGGCGTGGGGGCCGTGGCTCAGCGCCCCTCCTCTCGCTCCCGCCGCGTCCCTGGGCGGTGCACCTCCTCGCCCCTTCCCCCGTGTCCCCGGGTTCTCGCCGCTTCTTCCCTGCTGCCTTCCTGATTTTCTGGATGAACCCACACCCGCACTCGTCCCCACCGCGCCTCTTTGCAGAGCAGATGGGGGCTGGAGTGGGGGGCCGACATGGGTGGACCGGCGGGGCGGTCCCTGGGGTGCCCTTTAACTCTTTCTGTGCCACATCCCCGGTCTCCAGCCAGTTCTGTCCCGGTAAGGCTCCTCCAGCACCGCTCATACGTAGCAGCGCGCGGACCCTGGTCCCCAACCTGCTGGTCCTGCGGCCGCAGGGCGCTCTCCCCTCCCTCCCGCACCACCTCCTTTCCTAGGAGCGGAGAAGCCCCAGCCAGAACCCCTACCTTCCCCAAGAGGCACGCTCAGGGGACATTCTCCCCTCCCTCACTCCCCCTAAAGCCTACATCACACCTGGCTTTGGGGCCACCAGAACGTAAGCCCTCGCCCCTCCCCTTCCAAACCCAGCAGTCCCTGCTCTGTGCCCAGTGATCTTGGGGTTACCACAACCCCATGGACGCCTTGAGGCCTTACCTTTCCTGGCCTCTCGGCATCCTGGGACACTGATGTTTATGCCCTCCTTCTAGAAAGTTCTCCCCTAGGCTGTGGCTTCCAGGATGAGCACTCTCCTCCTCCCACTTCCTCCCCTTCTCCTTCCCCTTCTTCCCTTCTCTCTGGAGAAGTCTTCTTCCAACTCCCAGTCTTCTTTCCCACCCAGAGCCCCTCCCGCTGACCTTGTCTGTAGTGCCCGGCTCCTGTCCAATGGCGCCTCTGTCTCCACTGGGAAGCCTCCCCTGCATCTCCAGTCCTTCTCCAAGTTCTCTGCTGGTCCATCTCCAGTCCTTCTCCTGGTCCTCCTGCATTTCCCTAGAGCTGTCCTGGTCACCCTCGCCCTGGGACACCCCTTGTCTGTGGTAAACTCCTTTGATGGATGCCCCGTTGGTCTTGGGGGGGGGTCCCTTCTCCTCCCTAATTCTACTTCTGTTTTAGGGGCTATGGGAACGCAGGCTCCTAACCCCAGCCGTTTCCCCCACCCATGGGCCACTTCCCTCTGAAGCTTAGCCCAGCTCTGTGACCCCTACAGGCCTGTCAGCCTGCCACCCCCCCCACCCCTACCCCACCCCCCGTCCTCACTCCCCTGCTAGGCCACACACTGTGGAGGCCCCATGCTTTCTAGTCCATAGGAAGCCCTGTTCCCAGAGGGGGCCATTCTGTTTTAGTTTGAGCAGTGGGCAGAGGCAAAGGTCATAAACGTTTGTCTCTGCCTGCCAGCATCTGCCTCTGCTACCCCATCCTCTCCTCTCTCTACCTGCACCCTCCCTCAGCTCCTGCTCCCACAGGAGCAGAGGCAGATGTGGGACAGGACACGGGGTGCCAGCCCTGCAAACTGCATCAACCCCTGTTGGGATAAGCAGCTGGAGTGTCTCTACCCATATGGGACCCACTGCCTGCAGGGAACGGGGGACCCCCGCCTCACTATCAGACCCACTGGAGAATTGCCCCCCCACCTCTTGTATTCAGAGGCCCTGACCCCTAGGGATCCCGGACTAGGGGTGCCTTGATGGGGAGCCCACCTGTGGCCTGTGGGTGCTGGGCTGTGGGGGGCAATCCTCCAGGATCCCCAGCCCCACCTTCCCAACCTTCTGTTGAGGTTGGGAGGACACAGAGAGCCCCCCTCCCTTCTCCTCCCCACTCCTCACTTCTCACTTCTCCAGGGGCGCAGACAACAAGGTTTTGATCTTGGGTAATGGTGCTCCCCAGCCTTAGTCTGAGACTTCTGTGAATGGGGGTGATGGGCAATGGGGTGATGGGGACCACCTCCTGGTGGCTGTAGGGACTGAGGTGAGGATGCTTCAGGCTCTGCACAAATCAAGTGCCATGAGGCTGAGGAGAGGCGCCCGCCCTGCAGAAGAGGCCTTCCTGCCCCTGTGTGTCCGGCCTTGTTTCTCTGAGGACAGGCCCCGAGGGGCAGAGGCCCAGCAGTCCCGGTAGGTGGCTGGTGGCTGGAGTCTGGTACCCGCAGGAAGACAAGCAGAAGAATACATTTGGAGTATGTGACGGGGGCAAAGCCTGAAAGGTTTGGACTCAGTGAGGGAAGGGAGAGGGACCAGATGGGGTGGGGCCCCGCCCCTGGGCTGGGTGGCCCATATTTATATGACTAAATCCATGACAGGATTCTTTGCTTGACCAAACATAGTCCAGCTTCTTGCAGGCCCATTTGAACCCTGCCAAGTCAGTTTGGCAAGAAGCCCCTATCCCGCATATCTGATCAGGGTCGTCAGCCTGCCTTCAGCAAGATTCCTGTCACCTGGGTTTCGCCAGAATCCCCCAGCGGTTTCCTCCTAGTAATTTTCCACCTGCCAACCCCACCCTGCTCCTCGGATCTGAATCCCCCCTGCCCGTGCTGCATTCGGAGTTGAGCCCAGGTCTCTACTAAAGCCTCTTTTCCCCTATTACAATAGTCCTCAACAAAATCTGTTTTTCATACGTTAACTGCTATCCAGTTCTGGTCTCCCTTAACATTGGTGAGATTATATAAACAGAGGGCAGCTGGGAATGGAGGGGGCGGGGCCTTCCCAGGCAGCAGTGGGGGCCCTGCCCTCCATTCAGTCCCCAGGGTCCTCCTCATTGCGGGGGGCCTTCCTGGAGGTGTCCTTGGTCCTGTGCTGCAGGGTGGGCTGCAGGGGGCTGGGGTCTGGTCTGCACCCCCCACCCCTGAGATGTGGGTTTCTCTGTCTGTGCTGGGGATTCTGGAGACAGCACCTGCAGAGCTTAATTCCGGTGTCTGGCAAGACTTACGGAGCCCATACCGCCAGCAAGGTTCGGTGTCTGCCAGGGAGCTCAGAGGCCCCACCTGCAAGGGGCTGATGCAGGGGGCTGCTGAGGAGGAGGGACGATGGGGTAGGGGGAGGTTTGCGGGGGGTGGGCAGCTGGAAGCCAGGGTGGAGGAACCAGGGGTGGGAGGGAAGGCTGCTTCTGGAACCAGAAAATGTGGAAATGCAGGAAGGGAAACAGGAGGGGTGGTGGGGCTGCCACGCAGAGAGAACCTCTGTGAGATTAGGGGCATTATTTCCCAGGTATCTTTAATGTGCATTCATATATTTTTACTTTGATATTAGTTTTGTAATCAGCTTTTCTCCCCGCAACTTATAACACAAGCACTTCCTCAGATTAATAAGAAGGCCTCTCCACAAGGCCCAGTGATCACACCTGTAATCCCTGCACTTTGGGAGGCCGAGGTGGTGGATCACGAGTTCAGGTGATCGAGACCATCCTGGCTAACACAGTGAAACCCCGTCTCTACTAAAAATACAAAAAATTAGTCAGGTGTGGTGGTGGGTGCCCATAGTCCCAGCTGCTTGGGAGGCAGAGGCAGGACAATCGCTTCAACTGGGAAGGAGGAAGTTGCAGTGAGCCGATATTACGCCACTGCACTCCAGCCTGGAGACAGAGTAAGACTCCATCTAAAAAAAAAAAAGGGTCTCTCCACATCATTATGAAGGGGCACTTAGTTTTGGAGGGTGTGGGATGGTCAGGTTTTACTCAATCACTGCAGGACTGAAGAACGCGCAACCTCACGGCAAAGTGAATGGGCCTCCGAGCTGCATCCTAGCACCTCACCCTTAGCTGTGAATGAAAAGCAAGACCTCCAGGTATATGAGACCAATCACTGGGAAAAGAGGAAATTAGAGGAAACGGAGCTACTGCAGGGAACAGAAGAAAACTTCAAGAACATTTTAACTACCTGATTATCCTTAGAGGTATGAAGGGATGACACTCCCGTAAAAACTAGAACGGAACACTTTGGAAAACAAGCAGAGCACAGGAGAACCCTTGCTGGCTACAAATAGGATATCTAGAATTTTAAAAATTTAACGGAAGGATTGGAAGATTGAATTGAAGAAGTCTCTCAGAAGAAACAACAAAAATCCAAGAAAAATAAAAGGTAACAGGGTGGAGAGTTCACTAGAAAGCTGAGGGTGGGCGAGATGGCTCACGCCTGTTGTCCCAGCACTTTGGGAGGCCAGGGCAGGAGGATCACTTGAGCTCAGAAGTTCAAGACCAGCCTGGGCAACATAGTGAGACCTTATCTCTACAAAAAATAAAAAATTAGCCAGGCGAGGTGGCACATGCTTGTAGTCCTAGCTACTTGGGAAGCTGAGGTGGGAGGATCCCTTGAGCCCAGGAGGTGGAGGCTGCTGTTAGTGGAGATCCCGCACTGCACTCCAGCCTGGGCAGTGGAGCAACAGCCTCCCAAAGTGCTGGGATTACAAGCATGAGCCACTGCCCCTGACCAGTTTGTTTGATTTTTTTTAATCCATCCTAGTTGGTATGTCACAATAATACCTCGTGGTTTTAATTTGCATTTCCCTAATGACTAAAGATGTTAAACTTCTTTTCTCATGCGTCTTTCCATCTGTATGTCTTCTCTTGTGAATCATCTGTTCACATCTATGGCTCATTTTAAAAATTGGCTGGATTTTTGGTTTTGTTTGGTTTGTGGGTGTTGTAAGCATGGCTTACTTTTTAAATTATCGAGTTGTAAGAGTTCTTTATACATTCTAGGTAGTCTTTTTTTTTTTTTTTTTTTTTTTGAGATGGAGTTTCACTCTTATTGCCCAGGCTGGAGTGCAGTGGTGTGATCTCGGCTCACTGCAACCTCCACCTCCCAGTTCAAGCAATTCTCCTGCCTCAGCCTCCTGAGTAGCTGGGACTACAGGTGTGTGCCACCACGCCCAGCTATTTTTTTATATTTTTAGTAGAGATGAGGTTTCACCATGTTCACCAGGAGGGTCTCGATTCGTGACCTTATGATCCACCTGCCTTGGCCTCCCAAAGTGGTGGACTTACAGGCGTGAGCCACCATGCCCGGCCCAATTTTGTTCTTTTTCAAAGATGTTTTGGTAATATAGATTAATGGCATTTTTATTTGAATTTTAAAATCAGCTTGTCAAATGCTACAAAAATAAAAAAGCCTACTGGCTGGACGTGGTGACTCACGCCTGTAATCCCAGTACCTTGGGAAGCTGAGGCAGGGGGATCACTTGAGGTCAGGAATTCAAGATCAGCCTGGCCAACATGACGAAACTTCATCTGTACTAAAAATACCAGAAAAAAAAAAAAATTAGCTGGGCATGGCAGCATGCACTTGTAATCTCAGCTACTCAGGAGGCTGAGGAAGGAGAATCACTTGAATGCAGGAGGCAGAGGTTGCAGTGAGCAGAGATTGCACCACTGCACTCTAGCCTGGGCAACAGAGGGAGACTCCGTCTCAAAAATAAGTAAGCCGGGCGCGGTGGCTCATGCCTGTAATCCCAGCACGTTGAGAGGCTGAGGCGGGCAGTTCATGAGGTCCAGATATCCAGGTCATCCTGGCTAACACAGTGAAACCCTGTCTCTACTAAAAATACAAAAAATTAGCCGGGTGTGGTGGTGGGCACCTGTAATTCCAGCTACTCGGGAGGCTGAGGCAGGAGAATCGCTTGAACCCAGGAGGCAGAGGTTGCAGTGAGCTGCGATCGTGCCCACTGCACTCCAGCCTGGGTGACAGAGTGAGACTCCATCTCAAAAAAATAAATAAATAAAAAATAAATAAAAGATTTCAATTGAGATTCAGTTGACTCTATAGATCAGTTTGGAAAGAACAAACATCTTAACAACATTGAATCTTCCAATGCATGAACATGGCATAGCTCTCAATTTATTTGTGTCATCTTCAGTTTCTTTCAGCAATGTTTTTTAGTTTTCAGTATGCAAATCTTGTACATTTCTTGTTAGAGCCTTCCCTTAATATTTTATGATTTTCAAAGCTATTATAAATGATAATTTTGGCCAGGTGTGGTGGCTCATGCTTATAATCCCAGCACTTTGGGAAGCTGAGGCAGGAGGATCGCTTGAGGCCAGGAGGTCAAGACCAGCCTGGGCAACATAAGTGAGACCCCTATCTCTACCAATTTTTTTGTTTTTTAGACAGAGTCTCGCCCAGTTGCCCAGGCTAGAATGCAGTGGTGTGATCTTGGCTCACTGCAATCTCTGCCTCCCGGGTTCAAACAATTCTCCTGACAGCCTCCCAAGTAGCTGGGATTAGAGGTACCCACTATCATGCCCAGCTAATCTTTGTATTTTTAGTAGAGACAGTGTTTCACCATGTTGGCCATGCTGGTCTTGAACTCCTGACTTTGTGATCTGCCCACCTTGGCCTCCCAAAGTGTTGGAATTACAGGTATGAGCCACTGCACCTGGCCTCTACTAAAAATTTTTTTTTTAAATTAGCCAGGGTCGGGCACGCTTACACCTGTAATCCCAGCACTTTGGGAGGCCGAGGTGGGCGGATCATGAGGTCAAGAGATAAAGACCATCCTGGCCAACATGGTGAAACCCCATCTCTACTAAAAATACAAAAATTAGCTGGGCGTGGTGGGGTGCGCCTGTAGTCCCAGCTACGCAGGAGGCTGAGACAAAAGAATTGCTTGAACCCGGGAGGCAGAGGTTGCAGTGAGCCGAGATCACACCACTGCACTCCAGCCTGGCGCCTGGCGACAGAGAGAGAGAGACTGTCTCAAATAAATAAATAAATAAATAAATAAATAAATAAATAAATTTAGCCAGCTGCACTGGTTAAAACAATTCTTTAAGATATCTGAAAAAAAAATTAGGCAGGTGGGCTGGGCTTGGTGCCTATAATCTCAGCACTTTGGGAGGCTGAGGCAGGCGGATCACAAGGTCAGGAGATTGAGACCATCCTGGCCAACATGGTGAAACCCTGTCTCTACTAAAAGTACAAAAAGTACCTGGGCATGGTGGCTCGCACCTGTAGTCCCAGCTACTCAGGAGGCTGAGGCAGGAGAATCGCTTGAACTTGGGAAGCGGAGGTTGCAGTGGGCCGAGATCAGGCCACTGCACTCCAGCCTTGCGACAGAGTGAGAGACTCTGTCTCAAAAAATAAAAAGCCAGGTGGTGGTGCATGCTTGTAGTCCCAAGTACTTGAGAGGCTGAGGCAGGAGGATAGCTTGAGGCTAGGAGTTCAAGGTTTCAGTGAGCTATGATTGTGCCACTGCATTCCAGTCTGGGTGACAGAGTGAGGCCCTGTCTTTAATAAATATATCACACACAATGTTTTTACATTGTAATTTTTAAAGACTTTAGTTTCCAATTGTTCTTTGCTAGTTTATAGAAATACAATTGATTTTTTTAATTTCCTATGACCTTGCTAAATGCACTTACTAGTTCTGGTGTTCTGTTTTTGTGAATTCTTTGGGGTTTTCTATAAAGATGACTCTGCAGTCTATAAAGAAAAAGAGATTTTCTTTCTTTACAGTCTGTAAGCCTTTTATTTATTTATTGTAACTCACTGTGCAGGCTCTGACCTGCAGCAGTCCGCCGTTCCACACAAGTGGCAAGGGCAAGTATCACTGCCTTACTTCCAGTCTTGGCGGGAAAAGCATCCAGGGTTTTTTTGCCGTTAAGTATGATGTTATTCCTAGGGTTTTCACAGATGCTGTTTATCAGTTTGAAAGCATTTCTATCAATCCCTAGCTGCTGAGAGTTTTTATCACAAATGGATGTTGAAGTTCATCACATTTTTATTTTTATTTATTATTTATTTTTTTGAGATGGAGTCTTGCTGTGTCACCCAGGCTGGAGTGCAGTGGCTCAATCTTGGCTCACTGCAACCTCCGCTTCCTGTGTTCAAGCAATTCTCCTGCTTCAGCCTCCCAAGTAGCTGGGACTACAGATGTGCACAACCATGCCCAGCTAATTTTTGTAATTTTAGTAGAGACAGGGTTTCACCATATTGACCAGGCTGGTGTTGAACTCCTGACCTCATGATCTACCTGCGTCAGCCTCCCAGAGTGCTGGGATCACAGGCATGAGCCACCTCTCCCAGCCTATTTCTTTTTTAATGAGATGATCTTATAATTTTTTTGCTTAGTCTATTTCTATGGTTGAATACATTGATTTACAAATGTTATACCAACCTTGGATTTCTGAGATAAATCTCACTTGGTCATTATGTGTGTGTGTGTGTATATATATATATATATATATGTATCTGGATTTGATTTTCTAACATTTTATTAATATTTTTCATATCTATGTTCATTAAGGATATTTATGCAATTTTTTTCTCTTTTTTTTTAAATAAAAATAAGACGAGGTTTCACCATGTTGGTCAGGCTGGTCTTGAACTCCCAACCTCAGGTGATCTGCCCACCTTGGCCTCCAAAGTGCTTGGATTACAGGTGTGAGCCACCACACCTGGCCGCAATTTTTTTTTCTTGTAATAAGGAAAGGGTCTGGTTTTGGTACCAGGGTAGTGCTAATCTCATAAAATGAGCTGGAAAACGTTCCCTCTTTTTCTATTTTTTGGAAGTTTGTGTAGAATTTCTTTTTTTCTTTGAGACAAGGTCTTACTATGCTGCCCAGGCTGGTCTCGACCTCCAGGTCTCAACTGATCCTCCTGTCTTGGCCTCCCAAAGTGTTGGGATTACAGGCATGAACCACTGTGTCCAGCCCTATTTTCTCTTTTCTTTCTTTTTCTTTTTCTTTTTTTTTTTTTTAGAGACAAGGTTTCTCCACATTGGTTAGGCTGGTCTCGAACTCCTGACCATAGGTGATCCGTCCACCTCGGCCTCCCAAAGTGGGATTACAGGTGTGAGCCACTGCACCCGACCCTATTTTGTCTTTAAATATGTGCATGTGTTACTTTCATAGTACTTTTTTTTTAAGTAAAGAGAAAAAAGCACGAGGTCACTCTTTGATGGAAGGTGGGGTGATGGAGTAGCCAGTAGGCCTTAGGGGAGCTCCCTTGCTCTGGAGACTGTGCAAGGAAGCCAGCCTCTACCCACCCTGCTGGGAGGGACCCACTGGACAAATTCCGCTCCCTCAGCCACAACCAGTTCTGTTGACTAGAGGCAGAGATCTAAAGCCACCTCTGGGGAAACTCCCCTCCCTGCTGGGCTCTTCAGTTGCACCACCAGCCCCTGGGCACCTACCTGACCCAGCATCTGGACCTCGGGCTGGGGAGAGACTGTCACCCTATACCTGCTGCTCATACCTCACCATATCTGGAGACTGTAACTTGTTCTGGCAGAGAATATGTATGTCTGTGTGTGCCTGTGTGGGTTGATGATGTGTGTCTGTGTGTGCCTGTGTGTGTGTCTGTGAGTATCTCTATGTGAGCCTTTGTGTGTCTAGGTGTGTTTTTGTATGTCTGAGTGTCTCTGTTTGTCCCTATGTGCATCTGTGTGGTCTGTGTGTCTCTGTGTGTGTCTGTATGTGCCTGTGTATCTCTATGTGCATCTGTGTGTGCCTGTTTGTGTGTGTCTGTGTGTGTGTGTTTATGTGTCTCTATGTGTCTCTGTGTCTGTCCCTGTGTGTGTCTGTGTGTGTCTCTGTGTAGGTCTATGTATGCCTGTGTTTGTGTGTCTATGTGTGTCTGTGTGTGCCTGTGTATGTCTCTGTCTCTATGTGTGTGTCTGTATGTGCCTGTCTGTGTGTCTCTATATGCATCTGTGTGTGTGTGTCTATATGTGCCTGTGTATCTCTGTGCATCTGTGTGTGCCTGTGTGTCTGTGTGTGTGTGTTTATGTGCCTCTATTTCTGTCTCTGTGCCTCTATTTGTGTCTCTGTGTCTGTCCCTATGTGTGTCTATGTGTGTGTCTATGTGTCTCTGCGTGGGTCTATGTATGCCTGTGTGTGTCTCTATCTGTGTCTGTGTGTGCCTGTGTATGTGTCTGTCTCTGTGTGTCTGTATGTGCCTGTTTGTGTGTCTTTATATGCATCTGTGTGTGTGTGTGTTTGTGTGTTTATTATTTTATTATTTTTTTTTAAAGACGGGGTTTCACCACGTTGGTCAGGCTGGTCTTGAACTTCTGACCTCAGGTGATCCACCTGCCTTGGCCTCCAAAGTGCTTGGATTACAGGCGTGAGCCACCACACCCGGCCTGTGTCTGTGTGTTTCTATGTCCATCTGTGTGTGTGTCTCTGTGAGCTGATGGACTATGGAGAGTTGGGCCAACCTTGGTGAGTCCTTTGGCCTGAGGGGCTGCCATGGGCCTGAATCTTGGGTCTGGGGCAGGGGGGCTAAAGGTGCAGAGTGAGGCTGGGGATCCCGGCCTCCAGAGGTAACGAGATCCTGTGTGCAGTGGAGCTGCCTGCAGAACCTGGGGTCTGAGTGTGCCTCACCAGGAATCTGCTGAGGGTGCGGCTCTGAACCCAAACTCTGTCCCTCCTTCCGTCATGTGTGTGTGTCTGCATATGTCGTGTTGTGTGTGTGGTGTGTGTGTCATGTTTGTATCTCGTGTTGTGTGTGTCTGTGTCGTGTATGTCGTGTTGTGTCTGTGTGTGTGTGTCTCTGTGCCATGTGTGTTGTGTGTGAATGTATGTCATGTGTGTTGTGTGTGTCATGTGTGTCGTGAGTGGTGTGTGGTGTGTTTGTCATGTGTGTTGTGTGATGTATGTGTATTGTGTGTGTCATGTGTTTTGTGTGTCATATGTGTCGTGTGTCGTGTCGTGTGTGTGGTGTTCGTGGCGTGTGTGTGGTGTGTGTGTGGTATGTGTCTGGTGTGTCTGTGGGGTGTGTAGTGTGTGTGTGGTGTGTATGTGGTGTCTGTGTGCTGTGTGGGGTGTGTGTGATGTGTGTGTGTGGTGTGTATGTGGTGTCTGTGTGTGATGTGTGTGTGTGGTGTATGCGTGTGGTGTGTGGTGTGTGTGGTGTGTGGAGTGTGTGTGGTGTGTGTGTGGTGTGTGTGGTGTGTATGGTGTGTGTGTGGTGTGTGTGTGTGATGTGTGGGGTGTGTGGTTTGTGTGTGGTGTGTGTGGTTTGTGTGGTGTCTGTGTGATGTGTGTGTGTGTGTGTGTGTGTGATGTGTGTGTGAAGCCCCTGCATGTCCGTCACTCCTTCAGGGCCTCTCAGGAGACTGGCTGAGAGTGTGGGAGCAGCAAGGATGCCAGTGCTCTGTAGGGGCCACCTGCTTCCACAAAAGGCCTGGCTAGGGGGAGCATCCAGGGCCTAGGTGTGAGAGGCTCCTTCCAGGCACACCTGAGACACAGTTAAGCACGGCGGGGTGGGGCAGGGGTGGGGCAGGGGTGGGGGAAGGGTGTGTCCCTCTGGTCCCGCTGCAAATATGATCACGGGCCCTGCAGCCACTGGGGTGGGCAGCTCAGAGGCCCTTGGTGACCAGGACCCTCCCTCCGGCCACTCCAGCCACCTCATCCCTGCACATAGCAGGTGTTTCACAGTCGGGGCACCAGGATGGGCATGGATAGTGGGGGCGGGGCCTGGGACTGGGGCCTGAAGCTCAGTGGGCAGGGGCAGTTTGGGCTGTGTCCTTCCTGTCTTCATCCTCTTCACCCTCCTTTTTTAAAAAGAAATTTAATTATTGATTTATTTGTTTCCTTTATTTTATTTTTAAAATATATATATTTTTAAAAGACAGGGTTTCACCATATTGGTCAGGCTGGTCTTGAACTCCTGACCTCAGGTGATCCACCTGCCTCAGCCTCCCAAAGTGCTGGGATTACAGGTGTGAGCCATCGCACCTGGACTTGTTTTATTTTTACAAAAGCAGTCCTATAGGTTCCATGGCCAGGTCTGGGGCTCTCCCAGCCAAACTCCGCACCCAAGCCCCGGACTCACCTGCCTGTTCCAAGCCCTCCTTCCCTACAACTACCAGCCCACTCTGAACTCCTCGAATTGGCCCCTGGCCCTATTGAGGCTCTACCGCCTTCACGCTGGCTTCCTCCAGTCAGCCCTCCACCTGCTGGGGATCACAACCATTCCCCTGCAACAGCCCTGGAACCCCGCCCACCCCTGCGGTGAACAACCCTGCGGCCTCCATCTCGGGTCCCAAGGTCAACTGAGGCTGTGCTGCCTGGATTCCTTCCCCAGAGAGCAGAGTGTGACCAAAGGGGCCAGGGAGCCCCCATGCCTATGCCAGCCACAGGCACCCCCAGGTCTAGGCAGCTTCTGGGGCACCCAGGGCACCCTAAACACACTCTCCATCTCCCGGAGCATCCACTCCGCCTGTGGGGGTGCAGCAAGGACTCCCTGTGTTCCCTCAGCTCCTGTGCGGGCCAGGCCCCCACCCGCAAGTCTGTTTTTGTTGTTGTTTTGTGTTTTTGGGGGTAGGGGCAACAGGGTCTCGCTCTGTCGTCCAGTCTGGAGCTCAATGGTGCAATCATGACTCACTGCAGCCTTCAACTCCTGGACTCCTAGGCTTAAGCGATCCTCCCACCTCATCTCCTGAGTATCTGGGACCACAGGTGCATATCACCATGCCCGGCTAATTTTTAAAATTTCTGTAGAGACAGGTTTTCCTCATGTTGCCAAGGTTGGTCTTGAACTCCCGGGATCAAGCGATCTGCCTGCCTCAGCCTCCCCAAGCGCTGGGATGACAAGCATGAGCCACTGCACCCGGCCTGCAAGTCCTCATTGAATCCTCCGAAGTAGCTGGCCAGTCACAGATCAGGCCCATTTCAGGGAAGGTAAACTGAGGCACAGAGAAGCTGAATAACTCCAGCTTGGCCAAGGACCCTCAGCTGAGATAGGGCTGGTCAGAGGCCAGAGTGGGCGTGTGTGACCAGGGCATGGCTGTGCCTGGAGGTCTATCTCTGTGGAAGGCTGGGCTCCCCTCCCCGTTTCACAGATGGGGCACCCAGGGCTCTGGAGGTGCCTTGCTCAGGGAAACCCTCAGGCCCCCTGGAGCTGGGTCCTAGGGAAAGGTTAGGGGACGCTGGCCAGCCTGGTCCCAGCTTGTAGGAAGCAGGGCTGGACTGACCAAGGCAAAGTCCTCCCACGGCCACCCCCCATCCTCCTGCAAAGGGGGAGGCTGTAATGAGGGCACCTATGTCCCGGTCTCTGCCTTGATAGCTGCCTCTCGCCCTGAGCCACCATCAAGGTCATTAGGCTCTGATCAATTAGGCCACTTAGTGGGATGTGGAGGTGGACGGGGCCAGCAGCCACCAGCCCTGTATGGGGCCAGGCTCTGGTCAGCAACAGGTGCGGGACCTGGGGGGCCTGGGCAGTGCCGGCAGGGAGGCAGGGGCACGGGGCAGGGAGGAGCAGGCCCACCCCACAGGGCCTGGGGGCACAGGATCTGGTGGGGACAGACAAGCCTCAGCCTTGGTCAACTTCATCATGGGGCTGAGGGGAGCCCAGGTGTGGGGGTGCCCAGAGGGGGCAGGCATGAGTGCTGTGGGGTGATCTCAAAGCCCCTGGGGCAAGGTAAGGACCTAGAGGTGCCCTGGGTTCCCTGTGGCTGCAGGGAGGGGCTGCGGAGGGCTGGGAGGGTCCCCAGGAAGCCCTGGAGGAGCCAAGGGTGCACTGTCCGGGAGCCTTGGGGACCTCGGAGACCATCCAGAGCCAGGATTGCCACTGGGCTGTCCGCCCCGGGCCTCCCACCCCGCAGCCCGTCCTGCATGAGGCTCACGTCCTCAGTGCTTCCCCGGCCAGAGTAGCGGGTGTTTCTCCAACTTCCGTGCTGGGCATGGGGTGGTGGCGGCTACGGCTGTAGGGCTCACCTGGGATGGCCTGGCCTGAACCCAAGTGGACAGGGAACCCAAGCCTTGTCTCCCTCTTTTGAGAGGTGCAGTGGTGTCAGTAAGACTGAAGGTGACAAAAATGCTCAGGGCAGCTGGAAGCAGTTCAGGGCCTCTGGTGAGATCCTGAAAACCCAACCATGGCATGAGCTTGTCTCCTCAGAATGTGTTTATTGAAACCCTGGCCCTCATTTCCTGAGAATGGGACTGTATTTAGAGCCAGGGCCTGTAAAGAGGGGATTATGCCAGGTGCGGTGGCTCAGCCTGTAATCCCAGCACTCTGGGAGGCTGAGGTGGGCGGATCACCCGAGGTCGGGAGTTCGAGACCAGACTGGCCAATGTGGAGAAACCCCATCTCTATTAAAAATACAAAACTAGGCTGGGCGCAGTGGCTCATGCCTATAATCCTGGAACTTTGGGAGGCCGAGGCCGGTGGATCACAAGGTCAGGAGTTCAAGACCAGCCTGGCCAATATGGTGAAACCCCATCTCTACTAAAAATACAAAAAAAATTAGCTGGGTGTGGTGACACATGCCTGTAATCCCAGTTACTCAGGAGGCTGAGGCAGAAGAATTGCTTGAACCTGGGAGGCAGAGGTTGCAGCGAGCCGAGATCACGCCACCGCACTCCAGCCTGGGTGACAGAGCAAAACCCCATCTCTTTTTTTTTTTAAAGATGAGGTTTCACCATGATGGCCAGGCTGGTCTTGAACTCCTGACCTCAAGTGATCCACCCACCTCGGCCTCCCAAAGTGCTAGGATTACAGGCGTGAGCCACTGCGCCTGGCCCAAAACCCCATCTCTTAAAAAAGTATTAAACATAGGCCAGGCACAGTGGCTCATGCCTGTAATCTCAGCACTTTGGGAGGCCGAGGTGAGCGGATCACCTGAGATCAGGAGTTTGAGACCAGCCTGGCCAACATGGTGAAACCCCGTCTCTACTAAAAATATAAAAATTATCTGGGCGTGGTGGCATATGCCTATAATCCCAGCTACTCCGGAGGCTGAGGCAGGAGAATCACTTGAATCCCAGAGACGGAAGTTGCAGTGAGCCGAGAAAGACAAGATGGCAGTGCCTATCCTATCCCTGTTAAATTCATGGGCACGATTCCCACAAAAACCAGATGGACCCTGGCAGATGCCATGGATGGCCATAAACTCAATAGAGCAGTCACCACACAGCAGAGACTGAGCCACCTTGCTGTCTTCCCTGGAGCGCTGGCCCATGGGACATGGAGATGGACCTGGGGCCTGTTCTTCCCAGCCCGGCTCAGCAGGGAGGCAGCTTGTCCGCCTGGAGGGCATTCATCGCACAGCCCCTGCCCTGCCCAGAGTGTGCTAACGCTCCTGCTGTCACCAGCAATTCAGGGCTTCAAACTCCCAAATACCAGTTGAGATACTGTTGGCTGTAAGTCACCAGGAACTCAACTGAAATGTACTGGAAAGACAAACGGATCCCATCACTAGATGATCTGGGGAGCACCCTCGGGAGCAGCATGCTCAGGGCCTGGCTCCCTCTCCGGGTTCCCCGTGCTCCACCCACTGCTGCGTTAGCTTCAGCCTCAGGCAAGGCCACCATCCTGTCATCCGCACTGCCTGCCACTCATACCCCTGGAAGGAAGGAGATCCCCCTACTCCACCAACCGTTAAACTGAAGCCCCCAGTTGCCCAAGACCAGCTCAGCCAGGTCACGCAGCCTCTGAGGCGTGAATGAGAAGTCAGGGCCTGCTCGGCAGGCGGGAGGGGAGGTGGGTCTTCAGGCACCTCAGAGCCTGCACTGCTGGGCCACGTGTGGACACAGGCTGCGCAGCTCCTTGCCAGAAAGCAGGGCTGCATCTAGGAGGCTCCCAGGCCCAGCCCCACTCCTGGCTGGAGGAAAGGCTAGGAAGATGCCCTCTCATCTGCAGGCGGGCGAGGGTGACTCAGTAGGGATAGAGCTGCCTTTCTCGGTGCCTGGTCCCACAGGGAAAGCCCCAGATTCTCCCCAAGGACAGGATTGCAGCTAGGGGCCAGTGGAGCTCAACCCCTTGGGAAGCAGTGAGCATTCCCAGCAGGGTGAGCGTGGCATCTGCATCACACAGGGGACTCCAACAGGAGGTCCTGAGCCTTCAGGAGGGGACAGTGGGCCCTGGGTTCTGCCTGGCCCAGACTGGGGGCTGGATGGATGCCCCTGGAGGGGCGTCTTACAGAGCACCCAGTGACTGGGACTCTGGGGATCGCAGGGGCTGAGGCCCAGCTGTGGGAAGTGGGTCCTCCCCAGACCCCATCGCCGCCTTGTCCCTCCCACCAGGTGTGGCCTCTGTGTTGTTCCTGGGCTGCAGGCAGTGGTGACTGGTGACCAATTCCCTCACTAAGAGCTCATGGGATTGGGTGCTGGGATAAAGGCAGGCCCCGAGCTTCTGGATCACCGGGCTGGAGTCATCCCTGGAAAATAGAGCTGGGCTCCGTTTGTGCCTTGAGGGCAGACGACCACACACAGTCACAGGGCAGGAGGGGTGGACTGCAAGCTGAAGTGGGTTGCAGAGACCCTGGGGGCCCCGCAGGAAACTCAGCCAGGCCTCCTCTTCACCCTCTGCCCCCTCCCCACCCTCTGCCCCTCCCCACCCTCTGCCCCCTCCTCACCCTCTTCCTCCTCCTCACCCTCTGCCCCCTCCTCACCCTCTGCCCCCTCCTCACCCTCTGCCCCCTCTCCACCCTCTTCCTTCTCCCCACCCTCTGCCCCCTCCT
>CAUYLG010075044.1:0-12073 GCA_963573385.1 Cacajao melanocephalus
ATGAGAACACATGGACACAGGGAGGGGAGCATCACACACTGGGGTCTGTTGGGAGGGTTAGGGGAGGGACAGTGGGGGGTGGGGAGTGATAACATGGGGAGAAATGCCAGATATAGGTGACGGGGGATGGAGGCAGCAAACCACATTGCCATGTATGTACCTATGCAACAATCCTGCATGATCTGCACATGTACCCCAGAACCTAAAGTACAATAAAAAAGAAAAAGAAAACAAAAAAAAAAACCCATAAAAGCAAAAAAAAAAATTCTCACACTGTTTTACCTCCACCTTGAGAATACTGTGGCAAGACTTACAGAAGTCTTCAAAGTTTCTTCTTTTTGTTGACGTAATTCTTGCTGCATATCTGTAGCTACCTTCCAGTAAAAGGAGACCGTTGGGGTGGCTATGCCTTGTAGGATGACTTACTTTGGCTCAGCTCATTTAATTACTAAACTAAATATCTTCTGAACTAAGTGATCCCACTTTGATTTTGTCACATTTTCATTCTTTAATTAGCTTGAAATCTACTACACACCATTTATCAAAATAATATTTGTTGAGCACAAAACAAGTTACACCTGAGGACCAGAAGTACTTTGGATATGGTGAGTGGACATTGAGATGGATGACCAGCAATAATTTTTGACTCTACAGTCAATGGTCATGGTTTCTACTGAAGTTAAGATAAATTTTTGTTGCTGGTGTCTCACATCAGGAACACATAAGAATTTTCCAATGCATTTCTGCTCAATGCCTATCCAAGGTGTGGAGGTATAATTGAAAAGGGTCATTGGCACAATGGCTCAGGTAAATTACACATTAAGTAGTTTTAGTTTTCACTGGAAGCCCAAACACCATTTTCTAATCTGACACTGGAACACGTTTTTCCCATTGAAATAATCACCTTAACACTCAACCTAATACTTTGAAGTCAGAAAATAAACATATGTGCATAACAGAGAGACAAGGGAAGATCAAAACAAACCCAAGGCTGGGCCTAGTGGTTGATGCCTGTAATCTCAGCATTTGGGTGGCCAAGGCAGGAAGATCACTTGAGGCCAGGAGTTTGAGACCAGCCTGGGCAACATAGGAAGACCTCATCTCTATAATAAGCAAACAAAATAAACCAAACACATGAATAGAATTTATATTTTGTGTAAAAATAAAGTTATTTGGGAGATTGGGGTGAGAAAATGTGTTTCTGGGTTTGCAAAATTGACCATGATGTAATGATTTCAGGTAAGCTTTGAGGGAAAAATAATAAGGAGAATCTTTTGAGAGAAGGTGACTCAGCAGTAACTTGACAAAGCTGGAAAACTAGTAAATGAAAAATCACTTTCTAATGCTGCAGTGTCTGAGGCCTGGGTTTAAACTTGAAAAAGAAAAATTATTTTCTGCCCTTAGACTCATTTTCCTCATCTGTTAATTAATTGGGTTCCATTAATTAGTGGTTTGGACAATTAAACAAAATGCCACAGGCAATGCTGATATGATTACCTACTGATACTCATGTACCTAGATGATCTCTACAGTCTCTTCCAGTTCAGTAATCTGAATTTTCTTATAAAACACATTATTCTACTTATCACTTTTGTGTAAGTAGTGTAAGAAACTAGGGAGAGGCAAACCGGAGAACTATGAAGATTTAGTCATTTACTTTTGTTTTTATAGCAGAAAAACTGCTTTTTTTCTGCTATAGAAAAAAAGGAAACAGGAAGTGGGGTTGCAATAGACAAACTATTCACTCACAGTCCTCTATTGGTGCAAAAACGATTCTAGCCTTTTTTTTTTTTTTTTTTTAGACGGCAACCTCTGCCTCTGGGTTCAAGCTTTCCTGCCTCAGCCTCCTAAGTAGCTGGGATTACAGGCATGCCCCACCACACCCAGCTAATTTTGTATTTTTGGTAGAGACGGGATTTCTCTATATTGGTCAGGCTGGTCTCGAACTCCTGACCTCAGGTGATCCGCCTCCCAAAGTGCTAGGATTACAGGCATGAGCCACCCCACCCAGCCTCTAGCACATTATCTTCTCAAATCTTGGCTACTGGAACAAACATACTAGGAATGAACCACAGCAGCCTCTAGCCTGCATGTCTGCATAGTCAAGAGGCTGGGCTCTAGGATTCTGTAAGAAAGCACTGGGCTTTGATGGAAATTTTTTTCATATAATATGTTTCCTTTTCATGTGTTTATGTCGTTTATCAACTTCAAAAGTGTTGCTTTCTCTTCAAGTTAAAGGAAACTGTTACTCATTTTAGGGAAATGAGTAATACCACACCCCTCCTCTACTCCACTTATCTAACATTTCTTGACGGTTTTTGTTTTAAAAACTACCTTTCAGGTATTTTATCCCTACTAAGAAAAGAGGTTTATAGCAAAATACCCTGGTATACATGGCAGAATCACTGAGTATGTTATGATCTTATGATCATATGTTTGTAAAAGTATATGCATCTAATATTAAGTAGAACCACATAGTATTTTCTTAAACTGTGTTTGATCTGTAAAATGGCTTTTCTGCATGGTTCACCCTAATAACTAAAAGAATAAATAAGAAACTAGGGAGAGGTGAACTGGGGAACTAGAAGACATGTGAGAGGCAGACAATTACTTCCACATATTATTCAAAATCCAATCACATTTTAACCATATGCCTATATTACCTATTGAAAAGTTAATATAAAACATGTTAAGAGGAGATAAAATAAAAATATATGGTCATAAATTTCAGTAGACTGACTGATTTTTCTCCTCTGCACATTTTTCTCCATTCTTTCCTTCACTTTTTGGCAGTTATTTAGTAAACATACTGATAATCTATTATTTCCAAACTTCTGGCAAATGGTTTTTAAAAATGTATCCCAAGGAAATGTATCCAAGTACAGAAATATGTATGTGTACAAGTTTTTATTGTACCATTATTTTTGGGTATTGAAGAATTTAAACAATGTAGATGGGAGATTGTATAAATAAAATATGATGCATTAGTTTATTAGCATACTATGCAGGTAATGAAATTATGATATAGTCAATTTTATTGGCATGGAAATATATTTATAAGAGAATGTCCCCGCTGCCTGAGACTTGGTAATTTATGAAGAAAAATGTTTAATTGACTCAGTTCTACAGGGCTGGGGGGGGCCTCAGGAAATTTAAGATTATAATGGAAGGGAAAACAAATATGTCCTTCTTCATATGGCAGCAGGAAGGAGAAGTGCAGAGTGAAGTGAGGAAAAGCCTTTTATAAAACCATTAGACATTGTGAGAACTCACTATCATAAGAACAGCATGGGGACACCAACCCCATGATCTAGTCACCTTCCATGAGGTTTCTCCCCCTACATGTGAGGATTACAATTTGAATTACAATTCAAGATAATATTTGAGTGGGTTCACAGAGCCAGACCATGTAACATTATTACTACCAAATTTAATTTTCTTATGTCAAATTTTGAAAATCTGATCTTTTCAAGGAGATTGAATTCACTCATTAATTTTATTCAAATTTTTATTATGTATAGGATTAGTGATTTTCAGTTTTATTTTGTGTTTATTATTTCTTCTAAGCCTAACTTGTTCTGGGTTAATGTGTGCAGTTATCCTTCAGCCAGTTTCCTGTTATAAAGAAGTGGAGTCCAGACCACTTGGAGAGATAAGAAAAAAGGCAGATGCAGAAAGCAGGTGGATTTGGTGGGGGGAAGATGAGACAATGTCTAATAGTTTCTGTTTTCCCTGTGATGTATGAGACATAGTGAACAACTAAACGTAAAGGAGGAGAAGGACGTGAATAAGTTTTCAGGGAGAGAAGAAGCCATCATAATAAGGAAATATGGTAGGATTCTTGGTTGGTGTTAAATGCCCATTTGAGATTTGTGGTCACAGATTTTAAGTGAGATCAGCTGTGTATTTTTCTTCCTCTATGTTCAGCCTACCTGAGTTCAGGAGAGTGCCAAACAGTTGAGTTTCAACTGAGTTGGATATTGGCAAGGTGTTTATCGCTGAGGGAGAAGCACTGGTCCCATAATTATCTTTGCTCTCTCCAACACCATCCAACTTTTACTTACTGATTATTTTCTTTGGTATCAAATATGCTGCAGTACCTGTCATTCTTAAATAATAACAACAAATGCAAACACAATCTTTCTTTTACCTAACTCCTTTTAAGAGTCAAGCTACCAACCCATTTATCTGTTCCCCTTCAGGGTTTCACTTAAATGAATTTTCTGTCATCTCAGCTCCATTTTCTCACTTCATATTTCTCTCAACCCATTCCTATTAGGTTTCTGTCTCTTCACTCCGCTGAGTTTATGCTTATCATAGAACCAGTGACCACCATAGCACAGAAGCTATAGTAATTCTCAGTTCTCATCTCATTTGACCTCTAAGCATGGGACACTCGGTGCACTTTCTTCTCTTGGCTATCTTGACACCACACAACCCTCTTTCCAAGCCCTGCCCATATTTTATTGGCTGCTCCTTTCAGGTCTCCTCTGCAAGATGTTTAAGTAAAGAGAACACTAGAAAAATCACTTTAAGTTTTCTAGATTAGAAAACTAGAGAAATCACTTTTTCTAGTCAATTTTTTTCCTTGGGAATCTCTTTTATTACCAAGAATTTTAATATTATATGCCTATGACCTCCATAAAAAGATTTTCCAATGTTGGAAAATCCTTGAATTCCTGGATCCACAAATGATATAGTGCCATTTTTGTACGTTAAATGAGTGCAAATTGCTAATGCTTTATTTAGGAGTTTTGCATCTGTATTTATTAATGATATTACCTATAACTTACTTTTCTTATACAATCCTTGTTTAGGTTTTGGTGTCAAAATTATCTTAGCTTTGTGAAATGAGTGAAATAGCTTTGTATCTGCTCATATTTGTTCTTCTTTTAAACAATGTGTTTTAGGATAGGGATTAACATTTTTTGTAAGTCTGATAAAGCCTGGTTATAAAACTTTCAGCATATTATCAACTTTTGAGGAAGAATTTGAATTCCTTTGGCTTCTTTGATAGTTATGGTTTATTCCAATTTTGTATTTCTTCCTGGGCCAATTTTGGTAATTAGTGTCTTGGTTTTAAATTTTATCTTTTTTAAATCTAAAATTTTCAAAATGTTTGAAAAAATTGGTTTACAATAGCCCAGTGTAGTAGATAGAGTGAAGCATCACTCAATATCCATTTAATTTCCTTCCACTGTACATTTCCATGGAATACAGCCTGGAAAGCTAAAGCTTGTACTTCCAAGGCTTTCTTGCAGCTACTGATCTAGATGCAAATTAGGTTTCGCCAATTGTGTAAGATGTGAGATTTGGAAGATAAAGTGAGGCCCAGGACACAATCTTTGGCTTCAACTATTGCTGCTTGCCAATGTGGTCATTGACTAGGTATTGGCTTTTTATTACATGGGCCCTTCAGTGTTCAGACACTAGTTTTATGAATGTTGGGCAGCAGATGTGACAGTGGTAGTTTCTTAATCTGTGAGTGCCAAGTAAGTCTCTGTGTTCTTGAGTTAACATTTCCAATAGGATCTTGGTGATTGTATATTTTTGTGATGGTATTAGTTCTTTATTACTGGGTAATAAATTATGCCAATGCTTAGCAGCTTCAAACAAACATATCTTAGGCATTTTCTGTGCATCAGGAATCCAGAGTGGCTTAGCCTGGTGGTTTTCTCTTGGGGTTTCTCACAGAGTTGCAGGCAAGCTATCAACTAAGTCAGTAGTCATCTGAAGGCTCGACTGAGGCTGGAGGATTTGCTTCCAAGATGCCTTATCAGGTGGCCATTAGTGAGAGGACTCAATTCCTCACCATATTGTACCTTACATAGACCTGCTTACAACATGGCAATGGGCTTCCCCCAAAGTGAGTCATCCGAGAGAGAAATTGAGGGGAGAGAGTAAGACAGTATTCAAGACAGAAGTAGTTAGTGCCTTTTATAGCCTAATCTCAGAGGTGACCTGCTGTTGTTTCCACTGTATACTACTGTTCACACAAAGCAAGTCTGGCACAGTGTGGAAGGAGACTATGCAAGGACCTGAATACTAGGAAGAGAGGATCATTGGGGACCATGTTGGAGGCTGGCTGCTACTATAACCAGTACTGCTTCAGTACACTTAACTTATCTGCAAACTCTGGAAACTCTGGAGGGATTTGCATTTTTAACTTTTGATTTCTCTGTTTCTCTCTTAGGTGGATAAACTCCAAGGGTTCTGACTCAAAATAAATTACTTTTTTTGTTTTTTTGAGAGAGAGTCTCATTCTGTCACCCAGGTTGGAGTACACTGTGCTGATCTCAGCTCATGGCAACCTCTGCCTCCCAGGTTCAGGCAATTCTTCTGCCTCAGCCTCCCGAGTAGCTGGGATTATAGGCATGTGCCACCACATTGGCTAATTTTTGTAATTTTAGTAGAGACAGGATTTTGCCATGTTGGCCAGGCTGGTCTGGAACTCCCTACCTCGAACTCCCAAATTGCTAGGATTACAGCCATGAGCAGCCATACCCAACCAAATTACTTAAAAAAAAAAGTGAGAGGGGAAAATTAGAAAGCGTGTGAAAGCCTGACTTTTAAAAAAATCCTAGAAAATGTTATGTTTGAAGCTCATGTTCTTCATGCTCAAAAAATACTTTAATTTCAATATGGAAAGCTTGCAGTTGAAGGTAGAAGGCTCTCAGAGTCTCACTCTCTGGGGTAGACACACCCAGCTCTGGACTTCTGAAATCAACATCAGTGTGATAGCTAAAACCTCTGTCCAGCAAAGCAATTTGTCACTCTGCCATTTCCTCACTTTCTCCTTTTTCTCCTGCCAATTAAGTTCCTAAGAGTTTTTTCAACTAATCTAATGTGAAGATACAATTGAATGGCTAGCCAACAACCATTCCTTTCTTGCTTGCTGTCAGGGTCCCAGTTTTGTTTGGAATTAGGTGATTGGATCTGTGTTCCCAATCCTTCATTCCCATTCTACAGTCGAATTGTACATATACACCTCTTGGCATGCAAATTTGTAGCACTTTCTAATGGAGTATACAGAGTATGTCACCTCACCCCATTTATGTTGGACTTAGCCGGATGATTTGTCTGGCAAATGGAATGTTACTGGACATCACATGAACAGAGACTGTAAATGTATTTGTGTGCTTTTATGGGACTTCTTGCACATCTCCCATTTTCCATGAGAAGAATATGCCACGGGTGGCCAGTAGTGTCATAACGAACATATATGTAGAGTTGGCTGGGCATGGTGGCTCATGCTTGTAATCCCAGCACTTTGGAAAGCCAGGATGGGAGGATTTTTTTTTTTGAGCCCAGGAGTTTGAGACCAGTCTGGGGAATATAGTGAGACACGCTCTACAAAAAGTGCAAAAATTACCCAGACATGGTAGCTTGCACCTGAAGTCAAGTCCCAGCTACTTTGGAGGCTGAGATGGGAGGATTGCTTGAGCACAAGAGATTGAGGCTGCAATGACCTGTGATCATGCCATTGCTTTTCAGCCTGGATGACAGAGCAAGACCCTGTCTCCAAAAAAAAAAAAAAAAAAAAGGTTACATGTGGGGCAGACATAAAAAGATACATGTCTTGGATTTAAGCCCGATCAGTCCTGACCAAACTTAGCAGAGTCTCGAATGACCTACATGTCCATAAGTGGGGAACAAAAGCTTGTTCTTATAAACCACTAAGGTTTGGAGGATTGCTTATTATGAAGCACAGTATGACAAGCAGCAATCTGCCCAGCTCCTGAGGGTTTGCTATAACCAGTCTAAACTAATCCTGTTGTTCTTTTCCAGACACTTGATGCCTAGATTATCTTGGCCAAATGACTCAATCTTAGCCAATACATATATAAATATTCTGCTGGAGACTTCTGGAAATGCTTTTGCTTCCCTGATAAAAATCTATCAGCACTATTTACCAACAAAATGTGCTCACTTCATGTCTCTGTGTCACGTTTTGGTAATTCCCACAATATTTCCACATTTTCATTATTATATCTATTATGATAATTTGTAATCAGTGATCTTTGATGTTATTGCTGTAATTGTTTTTGGGTGCCATGAACCATGCCCATAGAAGAAGGTGAACTTAATCGGTAAATGTGTTCTGACTACTCCACCAACCAGCCATTCCACTGTCTGTAAAGGTATGTACAATTTTATTAGGTGTAATATTTATTGTACACATGATAGGTGACAGTAGAGTTTAAACATAACTTTTATATTTACTGAGAAACCAAAAAAAAATGTGTGACTCACTTTATTGCAATAATTCATTTTATTGACTTTGTCTGGAACTGAAACCTCAGTATCTCTGAGGTATGCCTATACACGGTATAGCCTATTGCTCCTAGGATACAAACCTGTACAGCATGTTGCTGTACTCAATACTATAAGCAATTGTGACACTATGGTAAGGATTCGTGATCTAAACATAGAAAAGGTACAGTTAAAATACGGTATAAAAGATTAAAAATACACTTTGGGAGACCAAGATGGGAGGATCACTTGAGCGCAGGAGTTTGAGACCAACCTGGGCAACTTTAGTGAGACCCTGTCTCTACAAAATTTTTTTTACAAAGTTAGCCAGGCATGGTGGTGCACACCTGTAGTCCCAACTACTTGGGGAGGCTAAAGTAGTAGGACTGCTTGAGCCTGGGAGGTCAAAGCTTCAGTCAACCGTGATCACACCACTGCACTGCAGCCTGACAGAGTGAGACCCTGTCTCTAAATAAACAAACAAATAAATAAAAAGATAAAAAATACTTCACCTGTGTATGGGGCACTTACCATGAGTGGAGCTCATCCATTGGAAGTAGCTCTGGGTGTATCAGCGAGTGAGTGGTGAATGAATGTGAAGGCCTAGGAGGTTACTGTCTACTACTGTAGACTTTATAAATATGGTATACTTAGGCTACACTAAATTTAGTTAAAAATTTTATCTTTCTTCAATAATAAATTAACCTTAGCTTACTGTAACTTTTTACTTCATAAACTTTTTAATTTTTTTACCTTTTTTTTTGTAATAACACAGCTTAAAATATACACACATGGTACACAAATTTTCTTTGTATTCTATTTTATAAGCTGTTTTCTACTTTTAAACTTTTAAAAATCTTTTTTATATTTAGGATCGTTAGCTCTCTCTCCCTCTTTCTCTTCTTCTTCCTTTCTCTCTTACATTCTTTTTTTCTTTCTTTCACTCTTTCTTTCTTTTCTCTCTTTTTCTTTCTTTCTAAAAAAAAAAAAATAAAAAAAATAAAAAAATCTTTTTTACTTTTTACTTTTTTTTAAAAAACAGGATCTTTACTTTTTTGGTTAAATATCCTTGTTTTGTAAGATATAAACATACACATTAGCCTAGGCCCACATATTGATGACGGGATCATCAATATTACTATCTTCCACCTCTACGTCTTGTCTGCCTGGAAGGTCTGCGGGGGCAGTAACATACATGGAGCTGTCATCTCCTGTGATCACAATGCTCTTTTGGACTACTTCCTGAAGGACCTGCCTGAGGCTTTTTTATAGCTATTTTTTTAAGTAAGTAGTAAAAGTATACTCTGAAATAATAAAAAGTACAGTATAGTAAATACATAAACCAGTAACATAATCATTTATTATCAAACATAATTATACATAATAATTGTATTGTTATGCTTTTATATGACTGGCAGCACTGTCATGTAAAAGTTTATATGGTAATTCCTGGAAAAATTCTTCATGCTGTTGGAGACTGTCCATTTTGTATGAGCAAAATGTGGAATAGAGGCAGATTGCTTCTGTTCAAATAAGCAATCCAAGCTCTTAACAAAGCCAGTCTCAAAGAAAGACATAAAACAGACTTCACAGAGCCAGAGAAAAACCTACTCTTGGTACAGTGCTCCAGCAGAATTCCTCAGGGTTGGCACAGCAGCCATCGGTGGAGACGTAGCCTCCAAGCCGGCCAAAGGCACAAAGTCTACCTGTCCAGCCAGCACATCTGCTTTAAACTGGCTGACTGACCTAACCGGGGGAATATCAGCAGGACAAAGACAGAAAATGGACTTAAGAATACACCAAAATCCTTGATGACATCTATGCTTCTCTGGTGGAAAACAAGATGTCCTCTGATTTATCTAAGCAGCCTCAGGGACTGATGACAAGCCAGCATGCTGACACTCCTCACACCTGGCTATGAGATAGTTTGTTGCTATCTTTGCAAGATCCCAACAGGAGCAACTGGAATGTGTTCAGGAAGTGCTTGAAATAGGGCAGCCAGTGAGGGTTTGTGGGGTGCATCATCAATTAAATGGTGAACCAAAGAGTCTGGCAATATGGAAGTCAACTTAGTTAATGGCAGTACCTAATGAAATGATCAGGGAAGTCACAGCAGGAGACTTCTAGAGTGGATTTGAAGTTATACCAAATAGCTTTAAAGTTGAAAATGATTAATGTTGTGGAAACTTAAAGACTAGCCACCAGGAGAAGATTTTAGAGGTATGATGCCTTCCAGGTTTGATGATCTGAGTGCCAACATTCCATTGCCTGAGTGCACGTGAGTACACAAGGTGAGATGGCGAACTAAATAACAAATCTAGACTGCCAAACTACTTTGTTTGGCCAGATTTGGGTCTGAAGATATATAATGCTTATAGACTAATTAGACATTGGAAATATGGAGCCTCAAGTTTTTATTTAGATATATCTGATGTAGCTAATGTTATGATCTATGTGGAAATTTCCAAAGGATAGTGTGACCATGAAGAACTCCTTAAAACTATCCAAAATGGAATGCTGATGAACTCACAGCAAACTCAGGAAAACCCAGCAGGCCGGGTGCAGTGGCTTACTCCTGTAATCCCAGAACTTTGGCCGGGTGTATTGCTGAGTCCAGGAATTCAAGACCAGCCTGAGCCACATGGCCAAACTCCATTTCTACAAAAAACAAAGAAATTAGCTGGGTGTGGTGGTGTGCATCTGTGGTCCTAGCCACTCGAGAGGCTGAAGCAGGAGGATGGCTTGAGCCAAGGAGGTTGAGCCTGCTGTGAGCTGTGTTTGTGCCACTGTACTCCAGCCTGGGCAACAGAGTGAGATCCTTTCTTTAAAAAAAAAAAAAAAGAAAAGAAGGAAGGAAGAGAGAAAGTAAAGAAAGAAGAGAAGAGAAAAAGAAAAATGAAGAAAAGAAAAGAAAAAAGAAAACCAAGCAGATCATGATCCTATTCATGATCAGAGCTGGTATTTAGACAGATCACTAAGAAAGCATTTTCATGAAGAGTATGGAGGTCAAGGCTGAGCTATTGTACAATTTCTAGGACAAGTGGAAAGAATTCCAGTTTTGTAGTCAAAGGTCAGTGTTTATCCCAGCAGGAACTCCACTTCAGGCCCATAACTTATATAGTGGAATCAAAATGACTGAAGATTTTGTTTCTCTAGAGCATGTTAAACAATGCTCCTGGTTTACTCAGGAATTCCGTTATCAGTCACAGATTCATGCCAATCATGAAGAGGTATTACGGTTTTAATATAGCAGCAGCATCTTTTAATATAGCACAGCTGGGTGCAGTGACAGTGAGGCAGCAATTTTCATGGAGTTATTTGAAGGCAGGACATCTGGTTAGAATCTTCTCTTGCTATTTAACATTAAGCCTCCCTATCTATGATGATAATGGGCCTACTTTGAAACTGGGGAAGGCATAGTTTCAGGTCTCAGGGGCTTTTAATATAGCAGCAGCATCTTTCAATGCATGGTAGATAATGTACTTCACCTGTACATTATCTACCATGCATTGAAAGATGCTGCTTCTGGCTGGGCGCGGTGGCTCATGCCTGCAATCCCAGCACTTTGGGAGGCTGAGGCGGGTGGATCTCCTGAGGTCAGGAGTTCAAGACCAGCCTGGCCAACATGGTGAAACCCCGTGTCATATTTAAAAAAAAAAAAAAATATATATATATATATAGAGAGAGAGAGAGAGAGAAAGGAAAAAAAAAGAAAGATATTGCTGCTATATTAAAAGCCAGTGGATCCAGTTTCTTTAAACCCTAAGGGTCTCAGAGATGCCTCAACCCACGCACAAATGGAAGGGAACTATTGGCAGCT
>CAUYLG010075047.1:0-28900 GCA_963573385.1 Cacajao melanocephalus
GGTGGCGGCGGCGCAGGCGCAGTTCCCCGCGCTCCTGGTCCAGGCCCCCCCCCCAGGCCGCGCGCCCCCCCCCCCCCCCCCCCCCCCCCCCCCCCCCCCCCCCCCCCCCCCCCCCCCCCCCGCGCCCCCCCCCCCCCCCCCCCCGCCCCCCGCCCCCCCCGCCCCCCCGCCGCCCCCCCGCCCCCCCGCCGCCCCCCCCCCGGCGCCGGGCGGCCCGGGGCGCCCGGGGAGAGTAATAAAGAAAAGAAAAGAAAGTTTGGAACACAGAACCCTGACTGAAAGTCCACTGGTAAACAGCAGCCTGGACTAGACCAGGGCACACGCTGTGGTACATGTCATCGAATTTACTGATTGATCTGGGGCCTCCTGCCCTGTTACCTTTGGAAAGAGAGAGACAGAGAGAAAAAGTAGGAAAGGAGGTGAGGGAGGGAGAAAGAAGGGAGGGAGAAAAGGATGGAAGAAGAAAGAGAAGACTTTATCTCTGAGGCTATTCCACTCTAAAAGCTCTGTCCCCTTTCCAACCTGTCTCTGGGGGTCCTGAGGTTCAGTTTGCAGACCTCACAACGCTCCTGCCTGTTCCTAGGATGTCTCCAGCCTCGACCTGGCACTAAGTCAAGCAGCCCAACCTGTTGACAGCCCACGCAGAAACACACCATCTTCGTATACGCCCTAACACCACAATTCTCCTCCAGGTTAACTCCTCTCAGTTTTCCATCGTGCTCCCCAGATTTGGAGGACGGGAGATTCCTTGCTGTCTCCAGGCTCTCCTGATTGGATTGAGGGTGTTCGGTCTGCTATGTTGTCACACGTGACAGGGCAGGGATCTGAAGGGACTGTGTGATGTAGATAAGCAGGTCCAGCCGCCCTGCACCTCTTCCTATGGCCAAGAACCTCTTGGGCCCTTCCTTTAGCCCCCAGTCCCCTTGAACAACCAGATACAAAACTGACGTGGAAATTTTTATTGCAGAACTTTTATATCCACGACTTTTACTGCAAGTACGTGATTTCCAGAGAGCAATCATATCACCTCGGCCTAAAACCAAGCACCGGAGACAGAGCCACAGACATCCCTGACCTTGAGAAGGCTTCCCTTCACCCGCCACCCATGGCTTCTCACTGGCTGGACAAAACCCCACACCCAGGGGCAGGTGCCAGTTTGGAGGGGCCTGAGGTTAACCATCTGAGAGGCCTTTTTAAGATAAAGAACACAAAAGTACAACAAACATTCAGTCAGGCTGTGAATTTGGCCCAACACGGGAGGCCCTGTCTAGCCTCAGCAAAAACACAGGCCAGTTTCCCTGCTGGCTACCCACCCTCTCCTGCACTATTCCTGGGCCAAGATGGCCCCCACCAGTCACACAGTCCGCCTTCTGCTCCCCGCCAAGGCAGAGCACTTCAGCTTGGCTAACAAACGGGAAAAACTTCACAGCAATCCTGGCATCCCCTTGAAAAAAAGTGGTATTACGTTTTCAGATAAATGTTTCCCCTTTTACATAAGCAGGGTCCTGGGCTCACGCACTGTGTCCTCCATGCTGACCAACACTCAAACGTAGCAACATGCAGGCCTTTGACAGCAATTTAGCCAGGAACGGTCACCCACTTCACAGATGGTAAACTGAGGCCCAGCGCCCTCACAAGAAGTGCTGGGAAGATCTAAGAAATGGGAAAACCCAGTTTCTGTCTGCAAGTGACTTAAAGCATAATGGGGGATTCAGAGGTGGAAGTTATAGCCCCACAGGCACTGGGCAGAACTGAGAACTCTTCCGAGGCATGCAGAGGAAGAGACAATTTTTCCAGGGGAGATGCAGGAAGAGGGCAGACGAGGACAGGGCTCTAGGCTGCCGGGAGGAGGCTGGGGGCTCAGCAGGAGGGTGCATCCATTAACTCCTGGTGAAGGAGGTTTTGAGAAAACTTAGGGATCCATCCCTTTCTGAATGAAACAGCTCATGACTGGCAACTTACACTATTGCTTGGTGTTCTCGAAGTCCCCGGCTTGAGCTGAAATTCAGGGTAGTGCCTTGGGAAAGTGCCAGGGTGCTGAGTGGGAGGGGCGTGGGTTGAAATCCTGGGTCTGCTACTTCCCAGCTGTCCCTCTGCAGCTCAGATTCCTCACCTGTAAAGGGGAATGGGAATACCTACTTCCCAGGTGCAATGCGTAGTACACAAAGTAATGGGGTCAAGGCATCTGGTACACGATGCACTCAAAAAACAAGACATGTCTGTGATGAATGCAGCAGGGTCAGCGTTCTAAACCCACCTCCGCCCTGTCTCCATTGTTCACTGCCCTCTCTCTAGCAGGGACTCAGGGAGGCAAAGTCTCGCCTTTTCACAGCTGAGCTCGCCCGGGCTGTGCGGGGAACCACCTCATTTGGTCTGCGTGGACTGGCCTGAGGAAAACCCAGGAAATATTTCCTTTCTTGTAGTTTCTCTCTGACTGCTTCTTTCAAATCAAAACAGAAATGATGAAGCGAAATGCTCAGCTCCAGGCTTGACTCAAGGAAGTCCTCAATGTGCATGGGTTCAATGGTGCCCTTCCCAGACTCCAGATCTACCACCCTGTCCCTCGTTTGTTTTGACTTAGCACTCACAAAAGAAACTAGTTCTTTAACAACTCTACAGAGCTAAAACTTAATTTTTTTATCTTAATTCTAGCCTATTAGAAAAAAACAAAGATTTTAAGCAAATAAAGGAGTTTACTTCTCTGCATCCTCATAATAATTTATCCGTAGACAACACTTTGGCTTCCTATGTTAAAAAGAATATTATACTGTAACTTAAATTCCAAAACACAAATGGCAATAATATTGAAAAATAAGTTCAGCTAAGACGTAACAGCTGAATTTACTTTTCAGGTTTGCTGATCTCAATATACATAAACTGTGAGCCCCTTAACCATTTTTCTAAACTTGCAAAATAGGAGAGGCTATAGTAACACATATGCCACATGTCCCCACATTTTTGCCACTAGCTTTTGAAATCTTAATGTAGTATTATTAAAAATATAGAATGCTTGTCATATTTTCCCCATGCTAGGGTGCCTTGGACCATGTCACGGTCCATTAACAAAAAAAAAATTTCAAGGGGGGTATTCCAAGGGTTGCCTCTGTTTCAGAAACATTAACATGTGGGTAACAAAAACAAAAGGTGTATTAGAATAGACCAATATTTACATGGTATTTTATGCAATGAACAGGTCCCCAAGAGACTCGTGCTCCTCATTCCTCAGCTGCTCACAAGGTCCATCCAGTAGAGAAGTGCTAGGGGTCCTTCAGGGACAAGTCCTCATACGGGATAACACAGGTGAGGCAGGAAAATAGTGTCTGGATGGAGACAGGGACCAGGTCTCCAAGAGGGTGTGATGGGATTTCTGTTCCTGAAGCTTTGGGGTTCTTCTCTCTGAATGCTGTGAACTATCTGCTTATACCTGGAAGTCCGGCCCAGGAAGTGACTGCTGATGTCACAGGTGGCTTTGCTGACATCCTCACATCCCACCAGAGCTACACCCTCCATGGCATGCCCGTCACGGACCAAAAGGGAACATAGAAAAAAAAGGAAGTTCCACCTGACCCTTACTGACCAAGGTGGCCGGCACCAGCCACCATGCTGACAGCCAACAGTGACCAGAGAGGACGCTGGGACCAAGCGGCTTTGCGGGTCTCCCCTGGCTGCCTCCAGGCCCTCCTCTGTACTGGTTTGGATTTGCCATAGTAGATTTGTTCGACTACCAGGTACGTATCCTGAAGTAAGGAAGCCACGTGACTTTCACAACAGAGTTGGTTAGGGAACAACAGGAGTGCTGTTCTCTGGAGCAAGGATGGCTGGGTCACTCCAGGGCCCTTTCCCTACAGTTCCCCCCACATACCGGGTCCCGTGAGGACAAGACCCCTGCCCTTCCCTGGGCTTTCTGTGTGAAGCCCTCAGTAAACGACAGTAGCAGGGGCAGAGTTCTCATTTCCCCTGTGAAAACCCCTCTTCAGTTTGAAGGCAGCATCCCAGGGCAGAGCAGCTGTAACCTATACTGAAGTTATTCTTCGCCCGCCAGCCCTGACAAAAGTGTCAGAGGCCCTTGAACCACAGCAACTCCATGTTGAATAGGGGCTGGGTAAAATAAGGCTATGTCTCTTCTTATGTTAAAGCAAAGGGGAAAAATGTTGGTTTTGAATACACACTAGCCATAGTGTTTTCTGTGTTTTTACTCGGCTTCAGCGCAGGGTGTATCCAGAAGCCTCCCAGCTCCCACTGCAATGCTTCCGGCCCCTGACCTCGTGCTCTTGTTTCCCCCTGCGCCTCTGACTGTCCTCACCTCTGCAGAGAAGTCTCACCTCTTATTTCCCCTGGCAACCCTGCCTCATCCCTAAAGATACTGGTCAGGAAATCCTTCCTCCCGGGAGTCCCAGGTCAAGAAGCCTCCCTCCACTCAGCCACAGGCACCCTGAAACCAGCTCATAAGGCTCTCAAGAGCCAACTGTTAAATGTTCTGGAATGCTGGTAACATACTCATTATTAAAAAGTAAATTATATAAACTTATGTTTAAGTAAAATATATTAAAAAATAAGGTTAATAAATACGCAGCCTTTATCACTTCCTACTGATTTCACTGTTATCTGTACTTTTGGGGTGACTAAAATCCATTCTGTCTAGGGGTAGATATACTGTCAGAGGCATCTGAGCCAGAGCGACTCCATCTTGAATAGAGGCTGGGTAAAATGCGGCTGAGACCTACTGGGCTGCATTCCCAGGAGGTTAGGCATTCTCAGTCACAGGATGAGATAGGAGGTTGACACAAGATACCTGTGGCCTCCTATTTCATCCCACGACTAAGAATTAACGACCCTGCTGATAAAACAGGCTGCAGTGAAGAAGCCAGCTAAATCCCACCAAAACCAAGATGGCCACGAGAGTGACCTCTGTTCGTCCTCACTGCTACACTCCCACCAGTGCCATAACAGTTTGCAAATGCCATGGCAATGTCCAGACGTTACCCTGGATGGTCTGAAAAGGCGATGAACCCTCAGTTCCAGGAATTGCCCACCCCTTTCCAGGAAAACTCATAAACAGTCTTTACCTTGTTTAGCATATAATCAAGACATCATCATAAAAATTGCCAACCAGCAGCTCAGGCTGTTCCTCTGCCTATGGAGTAGCCATCATTCTTTTGTTTCTTTACTTCTCTTATAAACTTGCTTTTACTTTACTCTTTGGATTTGCCTCCAATTCTTTCTCGCATGAGACACACAAACCTTCTTTTGGGGTCTGGATCAGACTCCTTTCTGGTAAGGATACGACTCGATGGGAGCTGCCACAGCCTCTGCCCAGCTCCACACTCATGTCTCACTTTAGTGGCTGGTTACCAGTCATAGTCTTTTACCATGGAAATCAGCAAATGTAACAAATCAAGGCACATATTGCTGTTTTATTGATTGTCTGAATCAGGGATCAGCAATATTTTCCATAAAAGCTACATAGTAAACATTCTAGGCTTTGTAGGCCTTATGGTCTCTGTCACAGCTACTTGGCTTAGCTGCTGTGGCACAAAATCAATATATAAATGAATGGTCTTGGCTGTGTTCTAATACTTACAGACTCAACTTTGAATCTCATATACATTTTTATATCTTACAAAATATTATTTTCCTGTTTATTAAAAAAAAAAAAACACACACACACACACCTTTAAACATGTAAGAACCATTCTTAGACTGCAGGCTGTACCAAAACAGGATCTGGCCCGCTGACCACAGCTTGCCAAGCTTGGTCCAGACCTAAGATGGTGATAAGGAAATCCTGGCAATGCAGATCACACTCACGAGCGGTCCTGCCTGTCACTTCCACATTGTGAATCACGTAATAATTTAAGGAAACACTCTGAGTATTCATACACTTTATCCAGTCCAGCAAAGTCTCGCACGTCAGTAAAGGAAAGAGGACATTCCAACATTTGCTCTCACTTTGCTTTCCTCATTGTAAATGAAATTACCCATCAACATTCATGTCAGAACTGCGCTCCTTCATCAGTGTAGCCCCCGCCTGGACAAGCCCAAGTGAACAAAAGCATCTGTGATCAGCAACTGGCTCTATGGAATTTGCATAAAAGAGTACTGAACATATTTTATTATTTTTTTTATTTTTTGGTTTTTTTGAGATGGAGTTTTGCTCTTGTTGCCCAGGCTGGAGTGCAGTGGTGCCATCTTGGCTCACTGCAACCTCCACCTCCCAGGTTCGAGGGATTCTCCTGCCTCAGTCTCCCAAGTAGATGGGATTACAGGTACCTGCAACCACGCCCAGCTAACTTTTTGTATTTTTAGTAGAGACGGGGTTTCAGCATGTTGGCCAGGCCGGTCTTGAACTCCTGACCTCAGGTAATCCACCCACCTTGGCCTCCCAAAGTGCTGGGATTGCAGGCATAAGCCACCACGCCCAGCCTTTATTATTTTAAGTTATGTATTATACATCCTTTATATAAGAGAAATTTATAAGACCACCATTTCCACGTAGCTCAGCATGGCCTATCCCAGGGGCCCTGACAGTGACTGGTGAGCAGGGGGCCTTGCCGCCCACCCACTGCCGGGCAGTGAGTGTCTTAAAGTCAGGGCTGCATCTGATCCAGCCTTTCCTTCCTCCAGAATAGGACCTCGTAGCCCTGCTGGCGTTCAGGCTAAGTAAACGAACACACGAGTGGGTACAGCACCTTGGTCCTGCACCATCTCTTGTTTATTAAGGATTATCAGAGAGAGCAAATTCCACTTTTAATCACAGTGTGGAAAATGCTTTCATGAAGTTTCAGTGTGTCCCTCCAATAACAAAAGATTACACACAAACTTTGAAACATTCTTTTACTAACTGCTACTTAGTATGTCTACATTTGTAGCCCAATACACACTATTTTGCATGTTATTCAGGACAACAATTCAGCGTCTAAACTCATTTTAGAATATAAATGAACAAAATGGCAGTGAGAACGAATCTCCGTCCAGGCACTCAGTGATGGGCAGAGCGGGTGCCCTCAGAGGCCTGGGTACTCCCCTGTGCAGATCTCATTAAGAAATCAGTGCTTTTCAGCCGTTCCCATGACCACCGATTAACATTTTAGTGAAGTAACTCCTGCTCCAGAGGAAATCAGTTAATATCATATTAAAAAAAAAAAAAAAAAAAAAAGTAAAAGTCATGGTAATTGGAAAAGCAGTTTGATGAAATGGAGGTCTGTACATGTGACTAACACATATGGCAAGGAGAGATGGAGGCTAACAACTCTGGCAGTCAAACACTGCCGTGTATCAGTATTTCCTCACTTCACATGGTTTTAAACTCGTGAGCCTCATTCCTCAGCTGCTCGCAAGGTCCATCCAGCAGAGAAGTGCTAGGAGTCCTTCAGGGATGAGTCCTCTCACATGGGATAACACAGGTGAGGCAGGAGAATGGTGTTTGGATGGAGACAGGGACCCTAAGGTCAATTCATGTTGACTTCCTAGAACTAAATCAGAAGTAAAACCCCACCTTTGCACTCCCAAGTAACAAAAAGACCAGAGACTACTCCCCTTCCTGCATGCAGATGAAAAATTGAAAGCACCTCTGACTGGTCTCCTTCCGTAACCAGTCTGGTCTCAGGCCAAGTCTTCATTTGCACATGAGTATAACTTTGTAACTTCACTTCAGCCTCTGATTGGTCCCCTCCCACAACCAATCAGACTGATTCTGGGCCACTACTTCATTTACATAGGGTGTATACCAAGTAACCAATGGGAAATCTTTAGAGGGTATTTAAACCCCAGAAAATTCTGTGACCAGGTTCTTGAGCCCCTTGCTCAGGCCTGCTCCCACCCTGTGGAATGTACTTTCATTTTCAATAAATCTCTGCTTTCGTTGCTTCATTCTTTCCTTGCCTTGTGTGTTTTGTCCAATTCTTTGTTCAAGGCACAGGAACCTGGACATCCTCCACCTGTAACACAGGCAGCTCTGGCTAGACTCAGCTCCATGTTGTTCAGTACAAAAAAAAAGGTGCCAGAAAGTTCCAGAGTGTCAGTGAACCTGAGCTGTCCACTGACCCTGCTGTACCCCAATTCCTTGCCCATAAATTGACTCTCTGATTTCTGAGGTCACCTACTTGATGCTGTTTAATATTATGATCTTCAGGTTCATAAGATCCACAAACAGAAAATGTTAACTTGGGATTTCAACACAGTTAGATACCCGCCATCTGTTCTGTTCTGAGAGCTAGGCCCTGGAAAAGCTGGAGACAGAGCTGAGCCCGACCCCTGGGTAGAAGAGGCCCACCCGCCCAGGTGCTTCCTCTCTGGATGGCCCTGTCGGATGCCAACATTATCACCTCTGCACTGCTGCTTCATGCAACAAGGCACTCAACACAGAGGAAGGCCCGAAGCAACCACTACCCGATCTAGGGTATAATCTTGTACATATCTATGAAAACATGGTGCAGGATCACGGTGAACAGTTAAACTCTGGTGCACCCATACCACTACCAAGGGAAGTCCAGGCCCCAAAGAAGAAGGGCTGGGTTCTCCCTGCCCAAGGTCACCAGGCACCCAGGAGGGGACGACCAGGTATGAAGGGACAGAGGGCTAGGACCAGATCAATTTTCTGCGCTTGTTAAACTCACCTCGGTGGCACTGCTTGGATGAGTGAGCCATCCCCATTGGTCCCACTAAGGACAGATGGGCAAAACGTGGGGATGAACTGACGTAAGGGAACAGGGTCAAGCCAACGTGCTGAGGGGGGGCTATTCTGGACGCTATTCCAGGAAGCTGAAATGATGTTGTGGTCTTGCTGCAGTGACGTGAGCCAGCTGCATGCAGGGAGCAGGGGAGCTGGAGCTGATGCTGGGGTGTGACTCCCTGTCCCCCTTATGTGCAAGTCACCTCACCCCTCTGTGCCTCAGGTTCCAGTAGTGACAAAGGGGTGATAGTGATGTCACTGCCCTCATGGGATACTGCAAAGCACTCAATACCAGCTGCTATTATGGGATCTATTGGAAATTTAAAATTATATACTCACCACACCATTAAAAATTAGCTAGGGTGTAATCTTGCATATATCTATGAAAGCATGGTGCAGGATCACGGTGAACACTTAAACTCTGGTGCACCCATACCACGGGCTACCCCTCAGAAGGAAAAAGGAGGTAATGCAGCAGCCGAGTGGGGCCCAAGGACATTACTCTGGATGAAAAAAGCAAAGTCTCGGAAGGTCACGTACTGTATGATCCTACTGATACAAAATCCTCTAAATGACAAAAATTATAGCGATAGAGAACAGAGTGGTGATTTCTGGAGTTGGGGAAGGCAGGAGGAGGTGGCTGTTCCCGAAGGGGTAGAGGGAGGTCTTGGGGTGAAGGAACGGCACCGTGTCTGGCCTGCATGGACCTCCAGGCGTGAGGACATGCACGCGACGGGTACCCGTGCCAGTGTCCTCTTAATTGGTTTTGTTATTGTCCTATACTACAGGCGACACAACCATGGAGAAGCCAGGGAGGGTACCAGGACCTCTGTGCTACCTTTCCAACGTCCTGTGAATGTTCAAAATTAAAAATTAAAAAATACATAAGCTAAGGAAAGAGAAAGCGTCATGTGAAAATGCTTTCCCCATGTCGGTCCCTGCAAGGTGACTCTGCCCACGCCCTCCTCTCCAGCATGGTTTTTTGCATGCACATGTGTGCTCAGCTCTCACCCTGCAGGCTCAGGGAAAAAACCTGGTGTGCAACCTGCCAGTGAGACCTGAGGCTGAAAACCATGTTCCAGTGCAAAATAGATACACAAAAATAAGCCATACTCCAAGGACAATGTCTAAGACCACTACAGACACCTGGACCAACATGCCCCGGTGCCTCATGACTGCGGTAGGTATTTGCTGTCCTCCTTCCTGTACACCTGCTCTCATCCACCAAGACGTAAACAGAAACACTGACTTTTCAAACACTTCGTGGTTTCTTGACTTGTTCACATCACATGGCCTTCCTTGCCAGGCTGCTATAATAGCCACTCACATATCCAAAACCTTCAATTAGGGAACTCTACATTCTGGCCACAGATAGTTGTGTGGATGCTGCTATTTGACAATACAAAGGTACTTCCTCCCTTTCAACCGGACTGATAGGGTCTCATGGGGCCCAGCCCCTCCTGTGGCCACTCACTCTTACCCGCAGCGTGCTCCAGTTCTAATCCTAAGTCCCTCAGCTTTCTTCCAGGCTGCAAGACACTGCCAGCGGAAATGGGCCCTCCACACAAAGTCACATGTGGTGACCCTACAAAGCCCCCAGGTAGGTGCTCCTGCTCATTGCTCTCAGCCTCATTACACCATTGCTGCAGCCATTCCAAGTTCCAGAAGACTTCGCCCAACATGTTCCCGTCCTGAGCTCCACCTTTACCACGCCTCTGTCCGCAGAGACCCCAGGGAGTTCCTGCAGGGAACATGGTTCCAGGAAGGGGTTTAGCTCACATTGTCTTCTAAGGCTTCACTCATTTTTTTCTCTGTTCTCCTATCATTAGTCTCTCCCTGCCTTCGCTCATTGGCTGAGACTGTTCTTTCCTTCCTCTTTCCACACCTCCTTCCATTCAAAAGAGGAAAAAGTAGCCCTACACCCAATGCCCTAAATATCCTCATAGCTTCCGAAATCTGTGCCTTTACAGTCAGGCTTCCTCCACGCTCTAACCAACCTGATCAGTTGCCTCTTCCCACGATGACCTTCCCTGTCTCTCACATCCCTTTCTCCTGCGAGTCCACAGCTCCCTGAAACCCCTGCTTTCACATCTCTAGGGTCTTGTGGACACTGTTCTTCTACCTGGAATGCCTTCAAAGTCCAGCAAAACACCAGCCCCTTCTAAAACCAGCCCATACTCTTTAACTCTCACTTTCTCCTCATCCCTACCCACTCCTGCCGAAATTAGAAGTATTTTCTGCAAACTCTAAATTAAGATTCCAATTCTGTGGTACTAAACACTTTCTCCACAGCTCTACAGCATTTGTACTGATTCCCTTCCTCCCTTGGAGTGGACAGTTCTGTCCTCTTACCAAACTCAGCCACCAGAGTAGCTAACAGCAGCTTGCTGAAATGTGAGCTCAACAGGTATCTGTCAAATGAATGAATTACATCCATAGAAGAAATGATACACACAAAAATATAAAATCAGAAATACAATTTCATGTATTCTGCAAATAAATATCAGGATCTACCATTTGCAGGGTATTTTCTAGGGAGACTATGACATAAACGACACTAGAGTGTATGGTCTCAGATGTCAGGAAGCCAAGAGTCTGTGAGAGGCAGTAACACAGACACAGTTGTTTAGCTAAAAGCAAGCCTGGGACTAAGTGACGTGAAATAAACAAAAGGCATCTTGCAAATCATGCGGCACTATTAAAAAACTGGGGCATTTTTAAAGTTTTCTTATTGACATTATTAAATTATGCAAAACAAAGTTAGGTAAGGAACAAATCCTGCCTGCAGAGTAACTTGAAATTTTGTGAGGAAATGATTTTAGCAACAATAATGCATTATCCAAAGACTGAGTTTCCATTACGGCAAAGATCTCTGCAAATGCAAAGAAGATATCTATGAATTATACCATGTGGTATGTATGTGTCATTTATTTTTAAGCAGAAAGGCCTAAAAATATCTAGTAGCATTTAGAAAATATTTCACACTTCTTTTTATCACTCCATGAATTTAAAACTAAAAAAATAAATATTCTAGCCTTAATGCAGAAAAGTAAGTATCTAAATTTCCTACTTGAAATGAAAAGACCAAAGACTATATGAAGAAGATGGCATTTTCCTGTATAGTTTGGACCAGGGAGACAAATGGCCTGCAGCAAGTCTGTCCAGGCAGGAGCTGCGTCTCCATCCGCAGGGGCCGCCTCCTCTGTCCCTGACAGCTCAGAAGCCCACTGTAAACGCTGCTTGTTTTCAGCAGAACACATGCACCAAGCAATTCTCCTCGCCTGAGCCTCCTGCCCATCGTCTCATTCCACCTCCAATCATGACTCATTCTCCAAAGCTCCAGCAGAAAACTCTCCCCTGGCACATAGCCCAGCCCCGACCTTGTCTCAGTCCAGCATCCCTGCTGGCCCGGCTGTCAGCCCCCGTGGGGTAGAGAGAGAACGCTGCCTGCACACTGTACAGTGTGGCCACAGGACATGCTATTAGATCTGGGCCATATTACTTCTACCTCACCCAAATAAAATGCACAAAATGCTGATTAATGAAGCATTACAATGTTTATGAAGAAAGAGTTATTGTGGCTGCAATTCTATGATGTCCTTGACTTGTAGATTCTATCCGTTACACAGACTGTCATACTTGCAGACTTCTTCCAAAGTTTGGCAAGAACAAATGGGCTTTTTTTGTGCAGATGACTCATTTGCATTTTTAATTATTTTTAAACTACATGAGAAATAAATGACTACATTGAATGATTCAAAGAAAAATTAGAGTGTGTTCCCAAAATAGCCCAGGTGGACCCCTCTCTCTGCCAAGTCCTAAGCATTAGAGCCCAGCACGCCCCAATAACTCATCACAGCCAGCACAGATGCAGCCTCCCTGCAAATACCAAGCAGTGCAGGCCTGCGGGACTCAGTGCCTCGCAGGACCAGGGGACACCTGTGGTCATCGCCTGAATCCTGCGGTGACCACACCCTTCCATTCCTGAGGCAGAAACCTCAGCTCCTTTCTACCTCCCATCTGCCACGTTAAGTCACAGGCCTTGCACCTTAAAGGCTGGAGAGATGACTCTCCCAGACAGCTCCCTAACAAACACCATGAGCTTGGAGTCTCTGTTCTTTTGGAGCCACTCTGCTTTCTTGGTGGTGCTGTCTCTTCATGTTACCCATAGCCAGTGGGATCACGTTCTCTGTTCCCTCTCAACCATCAGAATTAGCCTTTTGGACAGGATCTCCTGAGGTTACTGCTAGCAAGGTATAAAAGATTCCCTGGGAGGGCTGAAAATTGGAAAGGAGATGGGAATTAATTGTTAAAATCTTACACTTCACGACAACTGGTTGGATAATTGGGGGAGATGGTGGCTTTATTTTTCTTTTGAGGAAAGTATACAAAGGTGGACACTGGCCAGGTAGGGGCAAGGTGACTGTGAAAGCATCCAGAAGCATCTCATGACTGAAGTTTGCTCTCATCTCCCATAACATGAAGGCATTCATGGGGGTTGGGGGAGTCTTTCTCCTCCACCTCTTCAAAGTAATCTTTAGAAGGTCTGCATCACTCCAGCAAATAGTGGCCAGGCTGGTTCTTGCCATATTCGACCCTATTGAAATTATCCTAAGGCAGACTGGTCAGCTGAGTTACTGCTGAAAGAAGACCCAGAAGGAAGACCCAGAAGGGTTATTCTACTTAAGTTAAAACACGTACACATGCACACACACACAAGGCCGAGTGAGGTGGCTCACGCCTATAATTCCAGGACTGTAATCCCAGCACTTTGGGAGGCCGAGGAGGGTGGATCACTTGAGGTCAGGAGTTCAAGAGCAGCCTGGCCAACATGGTGAAACATCCATCTCTACTAAAAATACAAAAATTAGCTGGGCGTGGTGGCCCATGCCTGTAATCCCAGCTACTCGGGAGGCTGAGGTGAGAGAATCATCTGAGCCCAGGAGGCAGAGGCTGCAGTGAGCCGAGATCATGCCACTGCACTCAAGCCTGGGTGACAGAGTAAAACAGGCTTTGCACACAGAACTGTAACACAGAGTCTACCACTTTCAGGCACATAAATAGATCTGAGTTGAATCTAAAGAATTCTCCATTGCTTGAACCCAGAGGCAGAGGTTGCGGTGAGCCGAGAGCGCATCATTGCACTCCAGCCTGGGCAACAGAGCGAGACTCCATCTAAAAAAAACAAAAAAACAAAAAAAAAAAAAAAAAAGAAAGAAAGAATTCTCCTACTGTGCATCCCTACTTATGAAATAATTCATGTCATAAAACTTACGTATTAAAATGATACTGCTCTGTCTTGTTGGTTTAGAATATGAAATAAGAGATAGGATGTTATGGGGAAGGCTACACTTAACTGGAAGGGAAGAGAAGAACAGCAAGATGTCCCAACCATGGGCTTTGCAGTTGCTCAAAGAGATACCAGCAAGACACTTCAGAAGACCTCAGGAACCACAGCCACCACCCCCAAAAAAACGGTCAGATGATCCATTGGTTCTTCTTATACATCCTCACACTGAATTGCATGGTACAAGATGGAAGGTAGGGGGTCTAAAAACATGTATTTTGAGTGCATGTAAATTACACAAGTGGTAAATTGCTCCCCATTTTACAAAGGGCATAAATGATTCTTTGGAGATTATTTTCTAATGGCACAAAATGTCTTTAGTTTATATAAGTTTTAACACTTCTTAATTTACCCAGTCTTTGTAAATATCTAAATACAAGTATTTTAAATTTAAAAGAACTAGGAAATATATATTAACAACAAAATTTGAAAAAATAAAAATGAAAGATGCCTCAGACAGAACAATGGGCATAAGCACAACAATGTTGCCTAGTGATTGGATTAATTTTTTTAAATTATACTTTAAGTTCTAGGGTACATGCACACATTGTGCAGGATTGTTACATAGGTATACACATGCCATGGTGATTTGCTGCATCCATCCCCCTCGTCATCTACATTAGGTATTTCTCCTAATGTTATCCCTCCCCAGTCCCTCCAACCCCTGACATCCCTCCCTTAACCCCCCACCCCACAACAGGACCCAGTGTGTGATATTCGCCTCCCTGTGTCCGTGTGTTCTCACTGTTCAACACCCACTTATAAGTGAGAATATGTGGTGTTTGGTTTTTCTGTTCTTGTGTCAGTTTGCTGAGAATGATGGTTTCCAGCTTCATCAATGTCCCTGCAAAGGACATGAGCTCATCCTTTTTTATGGCTGCATAGTATTCCATGGTGTATATGTGCCTCATTTTATTTATCTAGTCTGTCATTGATGAGCATTTGGGTTGGTTCCAAGTCTTTGCTATTGTAAACAGTGCCACAATGAACATACATGTGCATGTGTCTTTATAATATTTTTAAGGAGAAAATTATTCAGTCATCCCTAAAGCTACAGAAGTATCTCAGATATAAATTTATTCAGGGATAACTTTACAACCTTTGTCATGTGGACAATAATTTACTTTTTCTAAGCCTATTGTAGAATACCCCAATGACCTAAGATTTGGAAGACATACCGGAATAAACTGGGTTAAGACCCATTCTACACATATCTGTTTCTAAAATAGAGTATAATTTATTTATCCAAGTCTGCATTTATACCTATTCAATATGTTTAAATGGTGGAACTCTTGAACCCATTTGTGAATATCTTGTGTCTCAGGAGTGCTGTGCTTTGGATCCAGATGAGCAGTGTTGAAGGCAAGGCTATTTGTGACCCCTTGTGAGTGAGGGAGCCCCCATCCAGGGAGCCATCCATTGGGAGACACGAGGATGTGCAACCTCAAAACTGAATCTTTGAAAGGGAAGGCAATGAGGTGAATGCAACAAACAAACACAGAAAATCTACTGCTAACCCTAAGCATGAAGCATTCCTGGAAATCTCTCATTGTGCCTTCCACAGGACATGTGCCTGGAAAGGTGAGCATGAAACCATTCTCATAGGATGTGGCGTTTGCAACAACAAGGGCAGAGCATGGAATCCAGAAATGAGCATGTCTTATATCCTTCAAAGATAGATTCAACAAGGAAAGATTCCAATGTTACTCCCTTTAACTACATTTTTATGAATGTAATAAATTTTGTAACGTCTCTTTTCCAAGCAGAGAATACCCACATTTCCTTGCAACCACCTTTGCTCCTACTTGACATCTTTTTTTTTTAACTTTTGTTCCTCAATAAATGCTTTATTTTTCCACTTTCACCACCCCACAAGTCTTTTGTTCATCAGAATAACTGGATTCCCAGACAATGTTACCAGGAGCCACCAGACCTAAACTGGGCACAGAGGCTCATATTCCAACCCTCTGCACAGCTGGCTGTGAAAACTGCACCAGGAACAGGCTTAAAGAAGAAGATTTTTCAAACGCCTGTAATCCTAGCACTTTGGGAGGTCAAGGCAGGTGGACTGTTTGAGGCCAGGACTTCTAGAACAGCCTGGCCAATGTGGTGAAACCCCGTCTCTACTAAAAATACAAAAATTAGCCAGGCATCGTGGCACATGCTTGTAAGCCCAGCTACTCGAGAGGTTGAGGCTGGAGAATTACTTGAACCCAGGAGGTGGAGGTTGCAGTGAGCCAAGATTGCACCACTGCACTCCAGCCTGGGCAACAGAGTAGGACTCCAACCAAAAAAAAAAAAAAAAAAAAAAAAAAAACAGAGTACACTCCCTTGACAAACCTCCACCAGCTGGCCAGCCTGGTAATCACGGCTCTCCCATCTCTCTGATGGGCCTGTGTCCACCACACACCAAACAACCTTGCAGCCAGAAAGTGACTGGGACACAGAGAACTCTTCCTACAAGGTGGCTTTTACAATTCCCAAAGCAGAGAAGTTTTGCTTACCAATTCATTACTGTCAGTTGCCTATGTTATTATAATTATAAAATATAATTAAATGTTATGTAAACTGATGAAATTTAAGTTTGAAAATAAAAATAGTTGACGGTTCCAAGAAAACTTTGTAAAATGCTGTGGACAAATTTTATAAAGGCTATCTTTATTTTTAAAAAATATTATTTAATTGAGTGTGGGCAGGAAAACTAAAAATGACAGAGTAGGAGGAATTATAAAAATACAGAGGCATTTACTTCTCAAATTTTTGTGCAAGTATCTTTTATTGCCCAGGTACTTTTAAAAAACAAACTGAAATTTTTAGTTTGTATGTTACTAAAATGGTTTACAAAGTTGTCCTTGAACCTTAAATGCTAGACCCATATGGCTAAGCCAGCATGGCTGAATGTAAGCTGAAAGAAAGTGGCAATTCTTCTTGTACAAAGCTACGGATGCACGGCTTCCTGAGAGGAGACGGGCTGGATTTCAGCCCCACTTGCTCCCTTGGCTGGGAACGCTTATGCTGGAAACCCCAGCAGACTGAAACAGCAGCTCTGCCCACATGCAAAAGAGTCAGCCCTACATCAAAGAACTGGCCAATAAACATGCCTCTATGTTTTCATTAAAATAAAATAACTAAGGTATTATGTGTTATATTTTATGGTGTCCTGCGTTAAATTACTATTGAAAATAACTGACCTATTAAGTCTACTTAATGATAATCATATTCTAATAATAGATTAAGATATACATTCTAAATTTTACATAATCAGTAACATCTTGAGCAGCAACCCTTAAAGGTCATCTGAGTGGCAGAGGACCAGGGTCGAACCGGCAAATTAGAACACATAAAATATACTAAGAAAAGGATATCAAGAGAATGTAAATGACACTCCAGGTATTTCACTTCCTATAAACTACATAGCTATTAACTCTAGGAACTCAAAAACAAAATATATCCAACACAATATGAGCTCATAACATTCCAGGGGTGAAGGTTGAATGTTAACAACTTTGTGTTACAGGAAACTGCTGGTGAGAGAGGATTCAGGACGTTGCCAGCTACACAAAGGTGTGACAACTTAAACCGCCCTTGTGTGATCATTCTCAAATGACCTCTCCCAAATGATTCACACAAAGCTGCTCCCAGCTTTCACTAGTTTAGAATCACTTCAAATTTATTTGTAACACTAGTTATCAAGATTTAGATCCATATCAAGATCCTTGAAGGCAGGGATCATAGTCATATTGGATTCTCCATCCTTCATAGAGTATTGTCTGGCGTGGATATCATCATTAACTATATACTGTCCTCACTGAATACCCAGATCTCAGTACCAGATACAGTGGTCACTCAGCCAGTATCTGTCGGATTGATCACACAGTTAAAAGAAGCAACTGAAATTTTCAAGCTTAAAAAAATGTTAAAAGATTGGTACAATGAACTACCCTCAAACTACTCCAAAATCCATTTTCCCTCTCTCTGCATACTTGTATGTGTATATACACACACACGCACGTGCACACGCATGCACACATACCTTTTTGCTTCCTGAATTATTTGAAGGTTGCTGAGAAAATAGCACTGCCCTCTAAAGTCCTTCAGCACGTGTCTCCTAAGAGTAAGGGCAGTATCTACGTAAGCTCAATACCTTCATCACACCTAAGAAATTAGGATCCCGCATATAAGCCAAACACAAACTTCCTTGATGTCCTTAAGTGATCTTTCACAGCCTTTTTTTTTTCCAGTCCAGGATAAATCAAGGTTCTTGCACTGCATTTCATTGTTAGGTCTCTTTAGAACACCCTTCCCTGTGTTTTTGTTCTGTTTCATTTTCCATGACATTGGCTTTTTAAAAACAGCCTTATTGAGATATAATTCACACACCATATAATTTGCCCATTTACATTGTATGATTCAATGGTTTTTCTTTTTTTGAGACAGAGTTTCAATCTTGTTGCCCAGGCTGGAGTGCAATGGCATGATCTCAGCAACCTCCACCTCCTGGGTTTAAGCGATTTTCCCGCCTCAGCCGCCCGAGGAGCTGGGAATTACAGGTACCCACCACCACGCCCAGCTAATTTTTTGTACTTTTAGTAGAGACGGGGTTTCACTATATTGGCCAGGCTGGTCTCTAACTCCTGACCTCAGGCGATCCACCCACCTCAGCCTCCCAAAGTGCTGGGATTACAGGCACGAGCCACCATGCCTGGCCAATGGTTTTTCATATATTCACTGAGTTGTGGGACTATCGCCACAATTTTAGACTCTTTTTATCATCCCCCAAAGAAAATCCCAAACTCATTAGCATTAGCAGTCACCCCCCTTTTTCCTTCCAATCTCCCTAGCCCTACACAACCACTGATCCACTGTGAATACTTTGCATCTCTATGGACTTCCATGTTCTGGACGTTTCACATAAGTGAAGTCACACGATACGTATGCTCTGTGAAGGGTTTCTTTCACTTAGTCTAATATTTTGGAGGTTCATCCATGTGTCAGTACGTCATTGCTTTTATTGCTACATAATAATAGTATGAATACATCACATTGTATTTATCCAATCAGCAACTGATAGACATTTTAGCTATTTCTATTTTTTGATTATGATAAGCAATGCTGCCATTAACATTTGTGTACAAGTTTTTGTGTGGACGTATGCTTCCACTGAGGAGTGAAATTCCTGTGTCATATGATAGATTCACGATTAACATTTTGAGAAGGTGCCAAACTGTTTTTTAAAGTGACTGCACCACTTCCCCATTTCCATAAGCAATAGATGAGGGTTTTAATTTCTCCACATCCTTGCCAATGCTTCTTACCATCTTTGATTGCAGCCATCCTAGTGGGTTTGAAGTGGTATCTCACAGTGTTTTTGACATGGATTTCTCTGATAACGAATGATATTAAACATCTTTTCATGAGCTTACTAATCATGTGAGTATCTTTTCTGGAGAAGTGTCTGCAGAAATACTTGGGCCATGTTGCAATTGGGTTATCTGTCTATTTCAAGTTGAGATGTAGGCGTTCTCAACTTTAGAACACATTCTGGATTCAAGTCCTTAAGAGACACCCGATTTGCAAAAATTTTGGATACAAGTCCTTAAGAGATACATGATTTACAAATATTTTATCCCATTCTTTAGGTGTCTTCACTTTCTCGATGGTGTTCTTTGAAGCACAAAAGCGTCTTTAATTTTTACGAAGTCCAATTTGTCCATGTTTTGTTTTCTTTTGTCCCATGTGCTTTTGGCATCATTTCTAAAAACGCCTTGCCTAACTCAACATCACAAAGATTTATTATTGTGTTTTCTTCTAAGACTTTTATTGTTTTAGCTCTTATATTTTGATCTATAATCCACTTGAAGTTAATTTTTGTGTATAGTATAAATAAAGAGTCCGACCTTGTTGTTCTACATGTGACCATTCCGTTGCCCTAGCACCAGTTGTTCAAAAGGCAATTCTTTCCGCCACTGAAAGAACTTGGCACTCGTGATGAAAATCATCAACTGACCGTCAGTTAAGGGCTTATCTCTAAACTCTCCATTCTGCTCCATTGTCCTAAGGCTATCCTTGTGCCTGTAAGATTACGAAAGTGTGTCTTCTTAATTACTGCAGCTTTGTAGTAAGTTTTGAAATCAGGAAGTATGAGTCCTCCCAAATTGTTTTAGCTATTCTGGGGCTCTCCCATTTCCATGTGACTTTTAGGATCATGACATTGAGTCCTGTAGCTGTTTTGAAGAAGATTCTCAACTTATTCAACTGTTTCTTCATGATTCAGATTAAAAGCCTTTTTGGGCAAGAACACTACAGAGGATTATAGATGATTTCTCCTAGCATTATACAAGGATAAAATATTGGCACATATTAGCAGGTTGTCCCCGGCTGGAGGGGTTGAATTTAACCAGTAGGTTAAGAGGCTGGCCTCCAGATTATTCCACTGTAATGGTTTTTTATAAATATCCAATTCTCCAACAATCTTTCACCCAGTGATTTTAGCACTCAAACATGATTCTTGCCTAAGTCAAGGTTATAAAATGATGATTTTTTAAAATGCACTATTTTGGCTGGGCACAGTGGCTCACACCTGTAATCCCAGCACGTTGGGTGGCGAGGTAGGCAGATCACCTGAGGTTAGGAGTTCAACACCAGCCTGCCCAACACGGCAAAACCCCATCTCTACTAAAAATACGAAAACTAGCCAGGTGTGGTGGCAGGTGCCTGTGATCTCAGCTACTTGAGAGGCTGATGCAGGGACAATCACTTGAATCCAGGAGACAGAGGTTGCAGTTAGCCGAGATAGTGCCACTGCACTCCAGCCTGGGCAACAGACTCCATCTCAAAATAATAATACTAATAGTAATAAATAAAATGCATTATTTCTTCTGAATTTATTAAGCTGACATTCTATCTGAGTAACACTTGGGACTCCAGAATCTTTTAATTTAATACATTACAATCTATTAATACAATTATTCTTGCCAGCAGGAGGCCCTGCAAGCTACCCCTGGGTTTCTTTTTTTGATATAATCCACAGACCTTTGAATACCGTCTTGGTTTCTGGCACAAGATGCCCCAGGCACAACCTTCTCAAGATCTGGAACCAGCTATTTTTCCAAGGATCCATGTGGAAAATTACAGTGAGTGTAACTGTTGGAAAGGTGTCATTGCTATCTACTTATATTTATATTTATAGAGACTGAAAAGGAGAGAGAATTCACACTGCTTGCAGCCCTTCTTCCACAATTAGAACTTCCATTCCCAATAACATCAATATATTTCATTTTTTAATACCACCTACTATACCTACAAAATAATTTAAGAATTATGACAACAATGCCATTACCAACTATAATTGTACCAGGTAAATCTCAACAGTTCTTTGCCATTTCTTTTGTTCTTAAAATATGTTCCACTAAAGATATATGGTCAGAAAACTGTTCAAAAGTATCCAAATTAAGTCTTTATTCTGGGTGGTTGTGTTATCAACTTTAGACAGTTAGACTCCTTTGTTCTGTTTGTTTTCAATTCTAAAATTTCCTTTTTTCAATTTTGATGCTATTTTGTTTTCTGAACAGATAAAACACTGGGTAGTTCAAAATCAAAATTATATAACATGCCATATTCAAAGAAAGCTAATTCCTATTTTTATGCTGAATATCTCATTCCCATACATCCTCATTCTTCCATTTTTTTTGAGTTTTCTTTGTCAAAAGAAAGCATATATGTATTTACTCTCATTTTCTCTCCTTTCTTGCACAAAGATATTAGTATAAACAATTTCCACGTGCCCTCTTCATTGACAATGATTACTGAAAATCACTCCATGTCAGCTCATAATGATGAGCTTTTCATCAGCCTTTCACTTTTATAGCTGATGTAAAGTCACATTCATAGATGAGGTGAGACTGTGACCAACTGTTCTGGAAGAAAATGGAAGGATGAGAGGCGTATGACCTGTGATGATTACACTGCAGTCCTTCGGGGACTGAAGTATTATCTGTGCTAAACTGGGCACTACACACAGACTTGTACATAAGAAAAAACAGACTATTCACTTGCAACAAATAGACAAACAAGAATTACCTTCAACATCGAGTCTAGAAATGAACTAAACCAAAACAAAACAAATTGGCAAATGTTCAAACATCCTGGTAATACACAGATATACCCCTGTATCTATCTTCCCTCCTTCTCTTTCCATCCCCCATTTTTCCTTCTTCTCTGAGGTACAGGTGGCTCCCCAGCCCTCTCCACCATTCTTCTCAATCAGATTCTTGAACTGCTGACTACGCAGAATTCTCTACCAAGTGGCCTACTGAGTTCTTGTGAGTCCAGCAACCAAGATGCAGTGATCTCTGTGACCGCTGGCTTTTCCATAAGCTCCACAGCCAGCATCTGACCTCATGAAGGGGACTGCATAAGGCAAAAAACACCAACCCTTGGGCAGCTGAACTCAATTTGTTTTACATTTTTTTGTAATCTTCCTCTGACCTTAGCACAGGGCTGAATAAATGTGATTGATGTATTGGTTTCTCAGTTGCTGAGTACTATTTAAAAGCTCTAACAGTAGTTAAAAAGTTACATCCTATACCATACCTCAATCTCTATGTATCCCTCCCCACTTAATTAAAAAGTACATTGTGGACAGTTCAAGCTGCTACCCAAACATGTATTTCTGAAAGGTACTAAGTCATACTAAACACGAAATCCCAGGATCCATGTGAAGCCTGAATCAATCCGAATATTTTACACTATTTCTGACCCTGCTATGTAGAATATGCAGCCTTCCCTTGCATATAAATAAACGTTTAAAATACATGATGTGATTAAGAGAAGAATAATCCTAGCTACCTCCTTCAGCTGTCATGAGGATAAAATGAGGCACTTCTGGCAAAGACACTGATGTCTGTACAGTCACGGCCAACCCATTGTGTGACTCTTAAGATTCATTATCCGGGAAACTCATCAATGACCACAAGGCAGCCTTTCCTATATCTCCCCTTTATAAAATTATTAGGGACCAAACTAGAAAAAGAGTGTGGAATAGCATCCTCCAGGACCGCCTTCATTTGCAGCCAGACGAGCTGCCTTTCATTCCCGCATCATGTCCATCCCATGAGGGCGGGTCTGCATATCTGAGAGGCTGGAGGAACGAGGTCAGAAGTTTGGCCAGGCCTGGGCTCACTCATGAAAGGGGAACAAAGAAGGGGACCGAGCATACTCTAGCAATGACCAGTGGCTTGACTAGGAAAGTTCCCTGCCGAGATCACTTCCTCCTGGCAAAAACAAGGGCTCCACAGGGTTTAGGGTGGAGAGCAGAGACTCACGATGAATCACGGGCTGGGGTGAGCCAGGCGCTCGGTGGTGTCACCTGGTGAGGTTCTGATGACCTCACATCAAGGTGGTGTGCCGATGCAGGAGCAATGCAGGCCCTGAAGCCTGCCCCACCCAATGCAGCCACTCAGCTGAACAGCAAGACTCCAGCCCAGACCCTGCTCTGTCCCCTAGATCATGCAGAGTTTGAGAAGCCGAGTTCCTGAGGGCATGGCCAGATCTCACAACCAGGGGCTTGGAGACCCAGGCCAGCATATAGTTATCTCTCCACCAAAAGCTTGGTGTCTATTTTTACTCCTTGTTCTAACACACCCATGGTTAAAGGATATCTGAAATGTGTCCTGGAATGCTGTGTGGCTCAGCCAAGACCCCGGATTCCATGTCACACTGTCGTAGCAGCTGCACTATCAGGCCCAAGCACAAAGGCGGGAGTGTTTCCAGGCGACCCACCCAAGACAGCAGTCCTTTAAATTGACTCCTCGTCATATTGCCCTGGGTACTTTAGCGGGCAAAGAACAAATCAGCATTCTCAATCTATATATATTGTAGCGCACTAAATAAAGGACTGGAGCGGAGGCACAAAAGGTCGAGCCATGAAATTCCCTGCAAGAGCCCTGCTGCCGCCATTGAGCTCTCAGGCTCTTTGGAAAGCTGACTCCCAGGGCCACAAGCAAGTCTTTGTGTGTCAGGAGGGCCCACTGCTGGGGCCTTTCAGTTCACACAAGAACTTACAGGCTGTGTCCAATTTCAGAACACAACAAAGAGGCAATGACCACACCCATGTGGGCGTGGACTTTCACTCAGGAGTTCGGATCTCGTGGACAAGCACTGTGGAAGATGCCCGTGGGCAGCACCACTGCTGGGATCTACGTCCAGGGCACTCCTGCAAGCGCCACGTGGTTTCACGGATCCCCTGCAGAAGCAGAGCCAGCGTTACTACTACCATTTACCAGTGAGGAAATGAAAGCCGGGAGAAGCTGTGAGTCTTGATGAAGGTCACCAACTGGCTAAATGATGACAGGTGCTCTAATGAGAAGTTTTATTACCTCACTATATTGTTTTACTCAAAAATATTTCCTGTCTGACAGCTGCTTCCCGGACTTACTGCTTAAAATGAGTAATACCACTCTTCCTAGACATGGAATTTTACATCTTCACATTGTAAAGAATTGTAAGGAATTATACATCCTTATAGGAGAGTTACGGATTCCTTTACTAATTTTCCTTACTTATTCATTACGTTTTATAAAATATACATAAGATTTTAACAGGGAATGAGGAAGCCCAGATGAGCAGAAACTAAACCAGTCCAGTGGAAGTGTAGTGTATGTTGTTGCATAGCCTGTGTACCAAAGTAGCAAAACGAGGCTCTGAGCTGCCTAGTGGTCATGGCAAAGATAAGATGCAAAGCCAGATTCAAAGCTCCCACGTCTCAAGATAAAAGAAGGCAGATCCCCAGAGAACCAGTGCCCCGCAGCCCTCATGCTGAAGACATGGTATGCAACAGTAAATTACATGCCTAACAATATGCGAAAAACAAAAAATAAGACAGTTTTCCAACGGTTGCTTCTCCCCTGAATGAAACCTATATCACACCAAGGCTCCACTCAGCAGAATTCATTAAATGCAGAGACCAAACAATGCAGTCAAACATGCCACTCTTTTGGTTTGGCTTGATTGAGGATAAAACAAAGCAGATCTAAAGAATGTAGAGGAACAGAACACAGTGGATGCATACACTGAACTGTATCAAGCACCACCAAGATTTTATAAATCATGGATTAATTAATTTGGCATACCCCAAATACGGTTAAGCAATATGCAAAGGCTGATTCTGCATAAGAAAGGTGGCTTATACACTTTAATGTTTAGGCTGAATATGCTTTCATTTAAGACCAAGTTACTTATTCTGGAATTATGTATATTTACAGATAAATCAATATATAAATAAAATATATATAATTTTATTAGATGTATACATAAAATATTTCAGTTAAAATTAGGTTTTTCTCGATCACCTGACCTCAGGTGTTCTGCCTGCGTCAGCCTCTCAGAGTCCTAGGATTACAGGCATGAGCCACGGTGCCTGGCTAAAATTATGTTTTCTAAAACTATGGCTAATATTTGACATTAATCACACAAAATATGAAAGAAAGTATTTGTACACTAGAGCCATTTCAATCTTTAGTAAAATAATCTGATCTTTTAAAAAAAAGATAGATTAACAAAAGCACTAAAAGTAAATTTTGATAAAATCTTCCCTCTCTATTCCTGTAAGACCTGCAATTAGCTATTGATAATCATTGAGGAAATGTTTTGATTAATGAAATTAAACTTTAAAGCTAAGCTTTAGGACACTGTATATTTTTGTTGTAACAAAGAAAATGTATTATTTATTATTATTTACCTGTAATATAGTGTACTTGTTGGCAAATCTTTAAATTACGTTCCTGGAAATAAGATAGCTCTTTTCAAAATATGCTTTTTTATAACTAGAAGCAACAATTAATGAAGACAGTTATCACTGACGACCCTAAATAAAAAGAACATGTTAGTATTTAAAAGTGTTCAATAAATGGTTTAAACCACATATATATATATATATATATATATATATATATATATATTTTCAAAGACAAGTGAACATTTATCTTTATGCCTTTCTTTTTCAAGTCTTTTCCAAAACAAGGCCCAGGAATCTCCAGATTCAGTTATGTTCCTGGGTTTGGCTGACTACTGCAGGAGTCTTAGGGAGCCCTGTACAAGTGCTAGAGTTACTCATTTACCAACATTAAACCCTAGGAGAGAAGACGCAACAAAGCAGGACCGCTTCCTCCATGTAATGTGTTGCGTTCAGACGAGACGGCAGCCAATGTAGAAAACGCTGGAATTTTTCCCTGGAGCTGGACTGTGATGAGAGGGACCTGGCATGAACATAACCTACTGTTTTTTCTTTTGACCCTTCCTTTCTGGTTTTTGAAGATAAAGCAGGAAATAATCTTCTCTGAAGATACTTGATAAAAATTCCCTTAAAAGCAAAAACACATGCTTCTACAGCACTGATAAAAATTTACTGCATTTGGCACCTAAGAGTAATAACAGCAATGAAAAGTCATTTCAAAAAAAGTTAAGATTTCTTCGGCAAACAAATGACTCACATCTTCAAGTTCTTTTTGAAATCATTTATTAATATTATTCCTTCCCCATTTCCACCTAAACGGCCGCAGTAATACAGTTTCTAGTGACCCAACATCTTTAAGCCTGTAACTCTTATGCACAGCACCATGGCCTAAGCAGGCATTCATGGCTCCCAGCAGGTCTCCATCTATTAGTACCAGTCTCCTCTTTCCTCCCAATCTCAAGGTTACTCTTAAGAGTAACCCAATCTTGGCCGAGAGCAGTGGCTCACACCTGTAATCCCTGCACTTTGGGAAGCCCAGGCGGGTGGATCCCTTGAGATCGGGAGTTCAAGACCAGCCTGACCAACACAGTGAAACCCTGTCTCTACTAAAAACACAAAATTAGCTGGGCGTGGTGTCGTGCGCCTGTAATCCCAGCTACCTGGGAGGCTGAGGCAGGAGAATCACTTGAAATGCTTCCCTGGGAAGGAAATTTCATGAATGAGGTCTTCCAAGCAAACGACATCAAACTTCCCCAGGTGCTCCCCCATCACTGTGTTGTCTGTCAGAGGGATGGTCTTATTCTTGACCTTGGCTTGTCCACGTTTCAAAATGAGTTCCGGACAGACTTCAGATTTGGAAATCCCCAGGTCACATAAGGTTCCACTATAAGCAGCATTTTTAGTTTGGGGGTCGACTTTTACAAAGACACCACTAAAAATCGTCTTTAGGTGAAGTCTTGCCATGGTTCTCTGCACCAGTAAACTCACGCCATCAATCCTTTCGATGTGTACAATAAAGGCCAAGGAATGTTGACCAGGCAATTCCAAGGCATGAGGTTTCACTTCTAGTCGTGTGAGACGCACCTTGTCATGTGTCTGCCGCCGGGAATCTTGTAGAAATGATTCCAATCACTTAGACCTAGGTCCTTTTCCTTTCCTCTGCTCCTTCTTTGCCAAAAGTGCCTGCTTTGTCTGGGTGGCTTTGAGGCCTTGATAAGCCTTGCTCTTTTTGGGGAGATTTTCTGGAACCAGAGGGATTTTTCTCTGCTCTTGCTCCATCATCTTTCTAGCGTTGCAGCTGCTGATCACACGCAACCCCACCACATGAGGAAGACAGCACTCGCTCTGTCAAGATCATATGCCATTTTTAAAGATCTAAAATAAAGTATGAACTGGCTCTTGTCTACCGCATTTATACAACAGGATAATATGTAAAGTCTGCATTAAAATTAAAAGGGAGAAAGATCACATAAACTTGTATTCATTCCTTCATTCACTGAAAAGACATTTACTATTTATCTTCCATGGATCAGTATCTGGGATAGATTCTGAACATCCACAAATGAGAGTGACAGGATCCCTCCCTGATGCAAGTCCACCGCGGGTAGGAAACACAGATAAACACAAGACACCAAGGCCTGTGCCATGAGAAAGGCTCATATAAAATGCTCGTGGAGCTCCAGATAAGAGTAGATGCTAGAAAGAGGGTGGTGGCCTGAGGGGACAATCCCGAGGCACTGGTTGAGCTGAGTGTTGCAGAGTGGGATAAGGACATGTCTAGCAGCAGGAAGGGTCTACAGGAGAAGATGAGAAAGGTTGTGGGATGTGTGAAGAACTGGGATTGCAGGTAAGCTGTGGCTGAGGGCTGACAGTGTGCAGCAGGGCAGCTGGGGAAAAGGTGCAGCCACTAGGGAGCAGAGCCTGGATCTTATCCCAGAGGTGGCAGAAACCCACGGAGGACTCCAGGCGGGCAATAACAAGATCACACTTGCATTTAGCCATGACTTCTCTACAGAGAAGTAAGGAGGATGGGCTCTCCAGAGAGGTAAGGAGGATGGGCTCAGATCACATCCTGCCTTTCCCCAAAACCTTCTGAGGGCATCTCATGAACCTTATAAACCTTCACACTCCATCCACACTGCCCGTCTCTCCCGCTTCACCTCCAGCCATTCTCCCCAGAGCCTCGCTACTCTAGCCACAGTACCTGCCTTATTGCTGCTCATGCACGCCAGCGTCAGCCCCACCGCAGGAGATGTGCACATGCTGCTGTAGACAGAAGATGGCTCTCCCTCTCTTCACTGAGGTCTGTGTACAGCAAAAGCTCCTCAAAGAAGATCTCCTGACAGCCCATCCAAAACTGCAGCCCTTGGCCGAGCATGGTGGCTAGCACACATCTGTCATCCCAGGTACTCAGGAGGCTGAGGCAGGAGAATCGCTTGAACCCGGGAGGCGGAGGTTGCAGTGAATCAAGATCACGGCACTGCACTCCAGCCTGGGCAAGAGAGCAAGACTCCATCTCAAAAAAAAAAAAAAAAAAAAAAAAAAAAAAAAAAAAAAAAAAAAAAAAAAAAAAAAAAAAAACACCGGCAAAAGGTTGAAAGAAAAAATATAAAAATAAAATAAAAAAAAAAATATTTTTTAAAAAAAAGTA
>CAUYLG010075048.1:0-26532 GCA_963573385.1 Cacajao melanocephalus
GTCTATATCTCTGTTTTGGTACCAGTACCATGCTGTTTTGATTGCTGTAGCCTTGTAGTATAGTTTGAAGTCAGGTAGCGTGATGCCTCCAGCTTTGTGGTTTTTTTTGTTTTTTTTTTTTTTTTGCTTAGGATTGTTTTGGCTATCATATGACAATTGATAGCCAAGTAATACTCTTTGAAAGAGGCTGGTTAGTGTTTTATAGATGAAAGACAATATGGAGGTTGTTTATAGAGAATGCTATAATTTAGAATATAGAGAAAAAGAAAAGGGAAACCAATAAAGCAACGAAATTTTTAAAATGTATATTTCCATAAGCTTAAAGGAAAAGTAGAGAATTTCACTAGGAATTGAGAAAGCAAAACTTTCCATTTACTATAGAAAACAAGAAACTCCATCTTTTCATATGTAAAGTAGGTTAGCTATGTGCTCCTCACATTCAGTAGGTGGCCAACAAATCATTTCTTTCAGGCTTGGAGCCACAATGCATTCTCCTTCTAAGTTTGCTAGAAAAATCATAAACCAGGTATTAGAAAACTGAGTTCTATTCTCTGCTGTCTGTCTCTGGCGTAGAAATGTTGTTAAAATAATACAATAATCCCAAATCATGAATTTTAATTTATTCTCTTCTCTGTCAAATGAAGTGATGTATGAGAGAGATCCACTGGTGTCATCCAGCTCAACCATTCTTTGATTTTCCTTTTCCCATTGCCTGGCTTTTAGAGTAAAACTGTAGATGATTTCCTAGCTTAAAAAATCTAAAGTAAGTTTTACTTATTATTGTTTTGTAAAAAGCAGATGACTTTGGCTATTTATCAAGAAACGTATTTTCTGAGTATTGCTTCCAGCACTGGTGATGGATTTGTGTTGAGCCACTCACTCTTCCTTGTGACTGGCTAGGGTTCAATGTTGAACTTGCACTTATGAATCAGAGGATATCCTCCACTTAAAGTTCACATTTATGACTTTGACCTCATTAACACTGAACTTTAACCTTTAACCAGCTGAGCTAACTAGTCATTGATTGCAATGAGCTGCTACCTTTTGATAGAAGCACCCAAAGTAATCAAAAGATCACTGTGGCTACCATGTAGCAGGGCCAAGGCAGGAGGTACTGAAGTTAGTTGGGGGCCCTTCCTTCCTTCCTTCCTTCCTTCCGTCCTTCCTTCCTTCCTTCCCTCCCTCCCTCCCTCCCCTCCTGTTGGAGTCTCGCTCTGTTGCCCAGGCTGGAGTGCAGTGGTGCGATCTCGGCTCACCACAACCTCTGCCTCCTGAGTTCAAGCAATTCTCCTGCCTCAGCCTCCCGAGTAGCTGGGACCACAGGCATGCACCACCATGCCAGGCTAATTCTTGTATTTTTAGTAGAGACAGGGTTTCACCATGTTGGCCAGGCTGGTCTCAAACTTCTGATCTTGTGATCTGCTTACCTCAAAGTATTGGGATTACAAGCGTGTGCCACCACACCTTGGAGGCTCTTACAGTGTTCAAGGTGAGTGCTAATGAGGGCAAGTGGCAGTTATTAGATTGAAAACCTCTTTAGGGCCAGGCACGGTGGCTCATGCCTGTAATCCCAGCACGTTGGGAGGCCAAGGTGGGTGGATCATGAAGTCAGGAGTTTGAGACCAGCCTGACCAACATGGTAAAACCCCGTCTCTACTAAAAATACAAAAATTAGCGGGGTGTAATGGTGCTTGCCTGTAATCCCAGCTACTCAGGAGGCTGAGGCAGGAGAATCGCTTGAACCTGAGAGGTGGAGGTTGCAGTGAGCCGAGATCTGCCACTGCACTGCAGCCTGTGTGACAGAGTGAGACTCTGTCTCAAAAAAAAAGAAAAAAAAAAGAAAAGAAAACCTCTTTAGTATTTAGTGATAAGTGATTACTAAATGCTAAATAAACAGATTCTATTTAGTAATAAATAGAATCTGTAAGTCTTGCCTAACTGGGTGGGTATGGCTGGAGTAGAGTAAGTGAATGGGGAGATGGATGAATGGATACTAGGAAGGCAAGAAATGGCCAGGAGGTTAAGAACTTCTACAGCCAGGACAAGGAGTTGGGATTGTATTTTGAATGCAATGGAAACCTCTTGAAAGGTCTTAAGCAGAGGGAAAACACGAGTTGTTTACATTTTGAAAAGATCACTCGGACTGCTTTTGTTTGAGGAATAGACTATAATGAAGCCATGGAAACAATGGTGGAAGCTAAGAGACAGGAATGAGCTAGAAGTCTGAGCATCGGTGTCCCACAGAATAGTGCTCAGTAAATTCATGATGACTTATCAGGTCTGTAAAACTGATAACAAATAGTCTTGTTTTTAACAGAATCACAAAGAATGTTTGATATAAACATAAAAATATGCACAAAACTCGTGGTAGAAAGTCATAATTCACAGAAAATTATAGTGGAGAATTGAGCCTTTGACTAATTTAAGCAAATATTTGTGTCTATTATAATCTTTTATTCAACAAACAACTATAAAGCTGTGAAACTCCTCTTTAAGAAAAAGCCTCAAAAAGCAAACCATCCAAAAAATTCTGACTTTTGCTGTTTTCCATATGTGAAGTTATAGAAAACTTCTCATTCTTTTGAATTATGATAAATGAGCAGTGGAATTAAAATAGCAGCAGAACCTGTAATAAATTGAGATTTCATATATGCAAATTCCTCTGAGATATTCTGATTTCTCTGACAAATCTGGCCCTACCACAGTCTTTTTAGGTAGATTGACATAACCTGACAAGAGTAAGCAAATCCTCTTCTTTCAAGTTGCAGCTACTGAAGGGATTGAGTCATTTGGTTTTAAAAGGAAATTTATCCTCTTGAGCTTCTTATACCATAAAAGACTCAAGTTCTTCCATAGAAGCAAGGTCTTCATGGGGATAGCATCTGGAACTCATTGCTGAACAACTGCCCAGCTTCCCTGTATAAACATTGCCTTTCTTCCCTTCATCTTTATCTCTCATGTAAAATTTGAAAGATTGGTGAGAAATCTAATTTTGACAATCAAGTAATATTTACTGGAGAAATTTGCATCACAAGTTTGCTCCACTCTCATAAAACCTAAAAGATGAAAATAAGCCCCATCAGAAGACCTGTTATTCAACTAATCTCTGAGGATTTCTTTCTTTTGAAGCTACCTAATGTAGATAGATATTTATAGCACATTTAGAAGACATGCAGGTCAGTCTTTAAGACGAGGAAAATAGGAATGACTTTTTACACTGGAAGTCTGAGCACTTAAAGACTGTTCAGCTCACAGCAAAATGTCATGGGTTTTTGAGGTAAAGCACATGCACATTCAGTGAAAAGCCAGGTTTTCAACTGCAGTCACTTGAGAAAGAGCAATTATTTTTTAAAATGGTGGTGATCATAAGCAGTTTCATTTTCAGTCATAATCTTCTGGTGCTGGGCGATTTCAGTTTCTTTGATAAGGCAATCTGTTATAGATTTTAAATCTGTTTTAGACACACAAACCTGAAGACATTTCTGTTTTCAATATGATGCAGGAGAAGTAGGCAAACGCATGTGTTCAAACACCTTTTAACACTTAATACCAACTAAGAGGTATGGTTTAAGTGAAAAAAATTGTACAAATCGCTAGGAACAGTTATGGTTATTCTTCTAATTGGGTGGATCAGATGATAATGGGGATAACCCACTGTTCTAAGAGCTCTTTACATGCATTAATTCACTGAATCCTCAAAACAAGTTTATGAAATAGGTGTTTTCATCATACCAATTTTATGGATGTGGAAACTGAGACACAAAGAAGTTAGGTAACCTGCATGAGTTTATCCAGATAACAAGGGGAGAGCTGTGACGTGTTCCCAGGCAGTTTGGCTCTACCACTACTTCATAGGTCTATCAGCAAATTATCAAATGATGATAGGGCAAAGATTTTTGATTCCTAGAATCGATTTCCAATTCTCCCTGCAAAATTATCTTTGTTGAGTTTCTATTTCTGTAGCTTTAACATGAATGTAATGGGAACATCAGAGAGTTAAATGAGATAGTTTCTCCCTAAAGTTTAGAGATATACGAGAATTGTAAGAGTTGGTTTAATACTCTGTCATTGGCCAGGCACAGTGGCTCACGCCTGTAATCCCAGCACTTTGGGAGACCGAGGCGGGTGGATCACGAGGTCAGGAGTTCGAGACCAGCCTGGCCAAGATATTGAAACCCTGTCTCTACTTAAAATACAAAAATTAACTGGGCACAGTGGCACGCATCTGTAATCCCAGCTACTCAGGAGGATGAGGCAAGAGAATCGCTTGAACCTGGGAGGCGGAGGTTGCAGGTGAGCTGAGATCGTGCCATTGCACTCCAGCCTGGGTGACAGAGTAAGACCCCGTCTCAAAAAAAAAATTCTCTGTTATTTCCCCTCTTATCATTTATTTGTCACTTGTTATCGGTAAGAACATTTATAATATGTAAAAATCTCAACTTTTAAAAGACCAGGTTTCTCACTTTAAAAAATCTATTCTAAAGAAAAATATGAAACAGAAGCATAGCTACACACTATGTACATGTAAAAAATAATTTATCGAATTGTATGAATACCAAAAAAGTATACATAATTGTGCAGCTCTTTGAATTTTTACTAACTGAACATAGCCAAGTAAACAATACTCAGATCAAGAAACAAAATACCACCAGTATCCCAGAATGCCCCCTGATGTCCACCTCCAAGTATAATCACAATCTTGATGTCTAACAGCACTGATTAGTTTAGCCTGTTTTTTGTCTGGTTTCTTCCATTCAACATTATGCTTGTGATATTTACAAATACTGTTATGCGTAGTTGTAGATCAGTTATTCTAATTATTGCACAGTATTCTATTGTGTGAACATACCACAATTTATTAATCCATTCATTTTTGGTTTCATTGGGGTAGTTTCAGGTTTATAATGTTCCTCTGAATAGTCTAATTTATATGTTTTGGTGAACATATGTATATATTTACTTTGGATATATACCAAGAAGAATTGCTAGATCACAAAGTAGATATCTATACATATACACACACACACACACACACACGTGTGTGTGTGTGTATGTGTGTGTGTGTGTGTGTATTTAACTTTAATGGATAGCGCTGAAGTGGCTGAATTAATTTTTTGCTTCCACCAGCAGTTTTTGAGCATGTCAGTTGATTCACATCCTCACTAAAAGTCAAAAATGATATTCTCTATCTTTTTCATTTTAGCTGTTCAAGTGAATGCTCAGTGTTTTATTATCATAGTTTTATTTACTTCTTCTTCATGACTTAATGATATTTTCATATGTTTATTGGTCATCAGTCTATCCTTTTTGTGTAACATATATTCAAATATTATGGCATTTTTTCAATTGAATTGTCTCTGATTGATTTGTAGACTTTCATAGAAGCTATATAGGTGTCCTTTATTAGCTATATATGGCAAATATTTTTCTCCCATTTCAAGTTTTCTATTGTCTTAATGGTTATTTTAGATAAACAGAAGCTCTTAATTTTTAGTAAGTACAATTTAACATTTGCAAAAATGTTTTTGATTTGTGGTTGCAGTGTCATATTTAAAAAAAAAATTGTGCTTACTCCAAGATTGCAAATTTTTTTCCTATATTTGATTTAAATGCTTTACTTCTCATTTAGGCCTGGCCTCCATCTAAAGTTAATTTTTTTTTCATGATATGAGGTAGGGGTCCAGATGCATTATTTTGCCACATGCACAGCAATTGCCTCAGAGCCATTATTCAGAAGACCATCTTTTTGCACTCTTTGCATTGTTGTCTTTGTCATAAGTTTACTAACTATATACGTGAATGCTTCTGGACTCTCTACATTTCCCACCACATATTAGTTATTTATTATTGTGCCAACAACATTTTCATAATTACTATAGCTTTATAGTCTTTATATTTGATATTAAAAGTCCTCCAGCTTGGTTCTTTGTCTTCAGATTACCTTGTCTCTTTCTGCCCTTTCGCCCTTCTTTTCAAATAAATTTGTGAAATAGCTACTCCATTTATGGAAAAAGTAAAGCATTTTAATTAGGATTGACTTGAATTTATAGGTTAATTTTGAGGAGAATTGAAATTTCTATAATATTCGGCCTTCCAACTCATGATGTGGTATGTTTCTCATTTATTTGCATTTAATTTTGCTCAATATCATTTTATTTTTTTAGATTTAGATTTTAGATTTTGTCAAATGCTTTCTGTGTTACCTATTGACAGGCTTTATGGTTTTGAGTGATTTTTTTTTTTTTAGTTTTCTAATATGGTGAATTATACTGATCAATATCCAAATATGAAACAAATTTCCATTTCTAGGATAATCCTCATTTGGGCATAATATATTATTCTTTCTTATATAATGTTTGATTTGATTTGCTAATATTTTGTTTAGAATTTTCGCATCTAAGTTCATGAAATACATGCTTGGTAGTTTTGCTTTCTTACAATGTCTTTCTCAGGTTTTGGTATCAGGATAAGGCTGACCTCATAGAATAAGTGAAGTATTTTCTCTTTCTTATATTTCTAGAATAATAAATAATTAGTATATGTTTTTCCTCAAATATTTGGTAGAATTTACAAATGAAGCTATAGATGCATGGAGGTTTATAAAGTTAATTGATTACTTAGTTAATTTATTGTAAGATTTTAACTATTCTTTTTACATCCGGGATTTTACCATATTAGCTATTAATATGATTTTCGTTTTTTAAAATAGATATAGAACTATTTAGGATGTCTTTTTTCTCAAGTAGGTTTTGGTAACTTGGTATCTTTAAAGGTATTTGCTCATTTCATCTAAGTTGTCAAATTTATTTGTATGAACTTGTTCTCAATCATCCCTTATATTTTTCTTAATATCTGTAACAATGTTACCTCTTTCATTCCTGATATTGCCAATTTGTCTTATCTTTTTTTCCTCTAATCAATCTGAATATTTATCAATTCTATTAATCTTCAAAAAAAGCTTTTGTTCTTATTGATTTCTATCCTGATATTTGTCACTTTCTTTATTCTGTTCACTTCCAGTTTGATTTCTTTTTTCCAGTTTCTTAAGATGGGGCTACTTCTTTAACATAGGCCTATAGGGATGTGTATTTCCCTCAGCAGTGTGTCACATATTACCCATAGCAGTATGTCACTTATTTTATATATTATATTTTCATTTTTATTCAGTTTGAAATTTTTTTTATCTCTTTTGATTTCTTTTATGACTTGTAGATTTTTAGAAGTCTGTTATTTAGTTTCCAAAATTTTGAGGATTTTCTAGATATATTTATTATTTAATTCTAAATTAATTCTATTTAGGTTGAAGAACAAATCTTGTATAACTGGAATTTTTAAAAAGGCATTGAGACTTATTTTATGGTTCAGAATATGGTATATCTTAGTAAATGTCCAATGGTCATTTGAAAGTAAATTACATTTTGCTATTGTTGAGTAGATGGTCTTTACATATCAACTTGGTCTTATTGTGGTTTGTTTTTTGTGTTTATTATATTGTTCACATCTTCTATATTACTGATTTTCTGCCCACTTAATCAGATAAAGGTATTAGAATTTTTAACTATTATTTCAGTATTATCTATTTCTCCTTAGAGTTCTATCAATTTTTGCTTCATATGATTTGAAGTTTATTAGATGCATAAACTTTTAAGATTGTTATTCATTTGATGAATTAACTTATTTATCATGAAATGGCCTTCTTTATCCTATATAATATTTATCTGTTCTGAGATCTACTTTGAGTTTTGTCAACTTGGGGGTGTGTATTCATGTTTAGGGCAGAAGTGGAGTGTGGAGTTACGTAATTAAGCCAGAAAGATAAGCAGAGTGTTTAAAATTTTTTTTCTATTTCCATTTTAAGTCCTTCGTTGGTTTATTAGCTATAACTCTTTGTTATTTTAGTGGGTGCTTTAGGATTTGTAGTGTATATTTTTACCCTATCACAGTTTAACGCAGTTGAACATTCAAGGGCTATTATAGCCCTTCATATACAGTATAAGAATTTTAAAGTAGTATACTTCCATTTTTCCTTTTTCAGTTTTTGTGATGGTGTTGTCAAGCATTTTACTTGTACATATATCATATACCTCATATTATATTATTATTTTTGCTTAGACAGTTAACTACTGATGATTGTTTTCAATAACAAGCAAAAGCTGTTATATATTTACTGACATGATTCCCATTTCTAATGCTTTTCATTCTATTGCATAGATTCATGTCTTCATTTGGTACTATTTTCATTCTGTCTGAAAGACTTGAATTGAATGTTTCTGGTAATGCAGGTCAGGTGACAGTTATTCAGTCAATTTTTATATGTCTGACATATTTTCACCTTACTTCAGCAAAAGGTGATTTTGCTGGCTATAAAATTATAGGTTGATAATTTTTTTCTTCTTTCAGTATTTTAAAGATGTTGCTCCTTTTCAATGCATTGTTTCTAATGAGAACTATACTGTCCACTTTATCTTTCTCTGCATGTAATATGTCTCTTTGGCTGCTCCTAGGACTTTCTCTTTGTCAATTATTTTGAACAATTTGATTACAATGTGTGTCTGTGTATATAATTTTCTTTTTCTTTTCTTTTTTTGGAGACAGGATCTTGCTCTGTTACCCAGGCTGGAGTGGAATGGAGTAATCATGGCTAACTGCAACCTCAACCTCCTGGGCTCAAGTGATCTTCTCATCTCAACTTTCCAAGTAGCTGGGACCACAGGCGTGCACCACCACACCTGGCTAATTCTTTTGTATTTTTGTAGAGATGAGGTTTTACCATGTTTCCCAGGCTGGTCTTGAACTCCTGGGCTCAAATGATCTGCCTGCCTTGGCCTCCTAAAGTGCTGAGATTACAGGCATGAACCACCACACCTGCCCATTTTCTTTATGTTTATGAGGTTTAGGGTTCATTAATATTCTTATATCTGTGGGTTTATAGTTGTTATCAAATATGGAAATTTTTCAGCTATTCTTGAAATAGTTTTTTTGTCTTTTTTCTTTCTCCTATTATTTGGGGTCTTCAATTAAAGATATACTAGCCTACTTTAAGTTGTCTTACAGTTCATAGACATACTATTTATTTGTTCTCTTTTTCCTCTATGTGAAATTTTGGATAGTTTCTATTGCTATGCCTTTAATTTTGCTATTTTTTGTCTTCTACAATGTATAATCTGCCATTCTACTCAGCATAGTTTTAATATCACACATTATAGTTTTCACTTAGAAGAATTTGATTTTTTGTGTTTTTTATATATTTTTCGCTTCACTACATAACTTTTTGAGCATATGAAATAGTTATATTAACTGTTTGGATATCTTTGCCTTCTGTGCCTGATATCTATATCAGTTCTTCTGGTTTTAATTGATTGGTTTTCTCCCCTTATTATTCATTATATTTTTCTTCGTTTTTATGTCTAGTAATGGGATGCCAGGCACTGTGGATTTCATGCTGTTAGGTGTTGGATATTTTTATATTCAGAAAAACATTCCTGAGGCTTTTTCTGGGTTGCTAAGTTAGGAAACAGTATAATCCCTTACAGTCTTGGTTTTAAGATTTGTTAGGCGGGACTAGAATCACGTTTAAGACTAATTGTTCTCTGCTCTTTAGGTAAGACCATTCTGAGTACTCTACCTGATGACCCCTGAACTGTGAGTTTTTTCTGTCTGACTGGTGGTGACAGACAATATTTCTGACCCGGTGTGAGTGGTGGTTTCTCTCCTTTTTTATCTTTTTGAGTAGTTCTTTCCCCAGCTTTCAGTGGTTTCCTAAAATGTATGTGCTTAACAATACTCTGCTGAGCTCAAGAGTTATTGTCTGTGCAGTTTTCTCTTCTCTGTTTTTCTGTCCTTCAGGCTCTTGCCTTTATCCCCCAAGATCCTTAGCTGTATCTTCTCAGCTCAGGAAATCTGCTAGACTGTCCAAGTTCTCCCTACCTGTGCCATGGCCTAGAAATTCTCCCTCCCTTGGCAGTAAGCGGGGGCCATTGGCTCACTTTGTTTCCTAGCTCTCATGGATCACTGTCTTTCGTTGATTGATATAATGTCTTAAACATCACTGTTTCAGGTATTTTCTTATTTTTTATCATTTTAGGCAGGTGGGTAAATCCAGTCCCTATTACTCTATTTTGGCTGAAAGCAAAAATCCCATTCAAAATTTTTCAAATAAAGAACTGATATATCACAACTTTCAAATAAAATAATTTACTATTTGTGAAATTGTTACATTGTATGAACTGGTTTTTAATCTGTCATATTCTTCATTCACATCAATCTGTCCAAAACTTGCTCATCTTTTGATTTTCATCTCAAACATTATATCTCTTGTAGCCAGAGGTTCTGTCTCCTCTGAATTGTCATTACCTTTCTTATTCATTATCTAAATATTAGTCTCCTCCCTCCTACTAAAGTTTGAATTCTTAGAAGCAAGATTTTGATTTCTTATTATTTGTATCTGCCACAGTAACATACAGCATGCTTAGTGTATTGTAGTTATACAGTTTTCATGGTAAAAAAGTGATGTCTGTGATGTGAGGTAAAATAGGTAGCTGAAACATTAGACAGCTATGATTTTCTCTTTATAAGTATTAGGTTTTAATTGTTTCGATTTGTTACTTAGAATAAGGAACTGTATTTGTCTCCTAAAATGTGAATACAACTAATATGTTCCCTATTAAAATGACAAAATAGTATCATTTGAAACACTTTATACTAATGGGAAGAGAAAAACATTTAGCTTAAAAAAAAATGAGATCTCTGTCTGTGGCCCCCTAACTTTTAATTTTTAAATTACTCAATATGTTCCTGTGTAAAATCACCTAAAGTCAGTGATTGCTATTAACATACCATATGTTCTACAAGGAGGAAGAAGATTCTGCTGTCAGTAAAAAGGAATCCCCTTGGAAATCCTTTGGCCGTCAATCATTAATATTCTTGGAATTTCATCTTAGCCTAAACTTACTATGTATTTGCCAGCAAATCTACATTATAACAGAATAAACTATACTACAAATAGCATGATACACATATAGATCATGTACCAATATACATATCTGGATTTCTTAGCATTTAGGCCTTTGAGCAAATTTGGAGCAAATAAACATATATTTTCTTGCCATTTCTTCCATAACTTTCAATATTGTTTATGGTGTTTGTTTAGACATTCTAAAAACTCTCATAAATGATAAGCAGAGTCAACATGTTATTTTATTTTTTGTTTTCTTTTAGAAACAGCATATATAACTCAAGTTGAAATTTTTATGTATACTCGTTTTAGTAATTTTATTTTTTTTTGTTTTACATTTCAATTTTTAATCCATATAAAATTAATTTTCCTATAGGTTATATAAATTTGTAGTTTCTCATATGTTTGGCTTTTACCTTATTATTAGTCATTAAATTTGTTTTTTACTCACTAATTGCAAATGCTACCTTTGTCAATTCAATTCTTATATAAATAATTGAACCAGTTTGGGGATATTTTAATTTGGTCGATTTTTACATTTTAATTTTTAACACACAATGTTGAAACATAAGAAGGAGTTGTATGTGTTTATTTTATAACTTGCCACCATGTTGAGCTTTACCATTAATTTTTTTTTAAGTTTTCAAATGGATTCCCTTGAAATCACCAGGTAAAAAAATTCATCATCTAAAATTTTGCTACCTTCTATTTTTTCTTTCTTTCTTTCTTTGAGATGGAATTTCACTCTTCTTGCCCTGGCTGGGGTGCAATGGCATAATCTTGGCTCACTGTAACCTCTGTCTCCTGGGTTCAAGTGATTCTCCTGCCTCAGCCTCCTGAGTAGCTGGGATTACAGGTACATGCCACTACACCTGGCTAATTTTGTATTTTTTTTAGTGGAGACAGGGTTTCGCCATGTTTGTCAGGCTGGTCTCAAACTCCTGACCTCAGGTAATCTGCCCACCTCAGCCTCCCAAAGTGTTGGGATTACAGGCATGAGCCACATACCTGGCCTATTTTCTTCAATTAATTTATTTTCTTAATAGTATCGGCTAGAACATCTAAAACAATATTAAATAAGAATAATTTACAATTCTTATCTTGTTATAAACTTTAATGGTAAGTTTCTAGTATTTTGCAAATAATGGTGATTGATTGTTTGAAACAGTTATTTATGGCAAAGACATGGAATCCACCTAAATGTTCATCAATGATAGACTGGATTAAAAAAATGTAGTACATATACACCATGGAATACTGTGCAGCCATAAAAAAGAAAAATATCATGTCCTTTGCAGGGACATGATGGGGCTGGAGGCCATTATCCTCAGAAAACTAACACAGGAACAGAAAACCAAAGGCTGCATTTTCTCACTTACAAGTGGGCGCTAAATGATGAGACCACACAGATACACCAAGGGAAACAACACATAGTGGGGTCCTTTGGAGGCTGAAGGATGAGAGGAGGGAGATGATCAAGATAAACAGCCAAGGGGTACTACTAGGCTTAATACCTGGGTGATGAAAAAATCTGTACAACAAACCCCCATGACACAAGTTTACCTATGTAACAAACCTGCACTTGTACCCCTGAACTTAAAAGTTTAAGAAAAAGAAAAACAAGGAAAGAAACTTCAATTGTTTTAAGAAAATATTCATTATGTTCAAGAAGTACATATTTCTTCTTGTTTTACCAAAAACTTTATTTTAGTCAGCAATGCTTCACCAAGTGTCCTTTCAGTTTCTAGCAAGGTATGATCTCCTCTGGTCTATTAATAGCTTTTAAAATCGTGAACTAACTTTATGGGCATTTTTTAGGCCAATTCCTATTTTAAACATAATGTAGATATTGGGGCATGTGATTTACTAATATTAATTTAATATTTTACACCTATAAATAACTGAGCTAATACTCTAGTTTTGGTTCCATGATTTATCTGTAGGTTTGGTATTAGGTTCTACTAGTTTGGAATTAGAAAATAGCTCTGATGTTTCCTTGAATAGCTATAAATAGCCTTTTTAACTTCCTAAGTTTCCAGTATATTTTAATTAAACATATTTGCAATGAGGCCTTTGGGGGAAAAAAAAAGAAGGTACTTTATTTGTTTGCTTTAGACTTAAAGTAAAATAAGAAAGTGAAACCTCATAGTCTACTTTCCTACTCTCTCAGCTGTGGCCTACAGATAGGAGACTCACAATTTTCCCCAGAAGAATGTAACAGGTGTGATATAAATGACCTCTTTTACACTCTGACTTAAAATGTCTACAGCCATCTTTGTTACATGGTATGTTAAAATAACATATTTACTATATGAAGGCTAGACTTGTCAATATAGTGCTCACTTTTTGTTTCTAAGGGGTAATTAACAATGAAAATTTTTGATTAAATCCCCAAATGTATAACTTGCCTTACTTTTCTTAAAACCTGAACTGCCTAGATAGCTACAAGTACTTTAAATATCCTGTACAATTTTATAGTCTTAATATATTTGGAAGTTTAATTTCTTTTTTAACTTGTTGAAAGAGTTTAAGTATCATTGGAACCCCATTCCAGGAAGAATTGAATAAAATTTACCTCTAAAGCTATCTAGACCATAAAGATTGCTTTCTTTGTGTTTGTTGAACTGCTAGCAATTTGCTGTTATCTTGCAATGAAGTCCTTTGTGCACTTAACTTACAGAAATTCCTCAAAATATTTGACTTATTGATGATTCTCTTCTCTCTTTTCTATAATTAGGATATATATTTTGTCTATTTTTTATTTTAAATATTTCAATGGGATGTTGTGAGAAAGCAAATGCAAATTGATGTGTAGAAAAAGATGTCTTTATGAGTTGATTAGAGGGATGGGAAAAAATATTCATAGTGGTACTTCTGCCTAACACAGGCTCTAAACTGGATTAGCTTTTTAATGCTCTTCCAGAGATGTGCACATAGCAATATCAGTGTGCACATCTCAATTTTTAATGTGCAACTCTCAATTTTTAATGCCAGCAGTACCATTAGATGGTCAGTACTTAAATTTGGTTGATTAATTCAATACCTGGTGTTGATTGTAAACAGCTTGATCCTGGGGAAACAGACTCCATGAAATCTGTTCATGAGGGACTTGGACATTTCCTTTATAGGGAAACGGGATATGATTTCCCTTCTTCACAATTTTGCTTAGAGGCAGCCTATACACTTCAACAAAGATTAAGGGAGGTTGTTTCAAGGGACCAGGAAAATCAATGCTAAGTGGTTTCAAAATTAGATAGATGTGGAATCCAACACTATTTTCACTGTTTTTGTTGTGTAAACTTAGGCAAAATTAAACCTAATCTGGAGTGTCAGGGAGGAGATCTGCCTCCTATGAAGAGAGACATTTTTCTTATCTTTCTGCAGGTACACCAATGGCTCCAGAGCAAAAGGACTGATTGCTTGTTTCAGCATCTTGATGTTTGATTGTTGTTGATGTTTTAGCACCTTGAGAGTTTGCAGCTTTACAATTTGTTGTAAGGGCATCACAACAGAGCAGTGTGTTGCTTGGTGGAATGGTCTTGAGAAGCATGGAAGACACTGTTCCATGAGATGAGAAGCCATGACCAGAGGGCCACAGTTCCACCTTAAGCTGTCATGTGCTGTCAGTGTAGTCCTGCTCATCCCCTTCTCTGGAAACTATACTCTCTCACCCACCTGGCCACTAGGACATTCAAGAGTCACATGACTTGCCACCCTTGCCACAGTGGGCTGGCACAAAGGTGGGCACTCTGTTCAAGCTAGGACTGTTAGGAGTGGCAAATCCATATGGGTCTGCAGCAACCTCAATTTTTGCCTCCTCAGAAGAAAGCATTCAACCAAGAAGCATAAGGCATAGTGAGAAACTGAGGCAAGTTTTAGAGCAGGAGTGAAAGTTCATTAAAAAGTTTTAGATCAGGAGTGAAAGGAAGTAAAGTATAGTTGGAAGAGGGCTAAGTGAGCTGCTTGAGAGATTCAAGTGCTTGGTTTGACCTTTGACTTGGGGTTTTATACGTTGGCATTCCACACCTGCAGTGGCCTGCTAGCACTTGGAAGGGACTGCATATGCAGTGTGTTAACTGAAGTTGTACATATACTCACTTGAGGTGTTTTTCTCTTACCAGTCAAATGTTCCTAGAGGAAGGTCACATACCAGTTAAACTCTGCCATTTTGTATCAGAGTGCAGATGCTTGAGCCCACTTGCCCAACTCCTAAAATCTTACCAGGAAGCTGCTGATCATCAGTTTCAGGTTTTCTATCCATTGAGAGTCTGCCTTTCCCTGACACCAGCTGTGACCAATTATAATTTTAGAGACAGTTAACAACCACCTGACCATTACCTGATGGCTGCCTGACATTCCTGGTGTGTGGGGGACAAACTCCTGCCCTGCTCATGTCTGACTAACTACCTACTATAACAGGACTATCAGTCCCATCTCTAGAAATTCAAATTGAGACCAAGCAATAGTTTCAGTTTCTCTCCAGGTGGCTAGATATGTGTCATGTAAACTTCAAAGTCCTCAGTTGCCTTCATTTTCTGTTACTGAGTTGGACCGGCAGGAGAAGCTGAGAGAGAAAAGAGGGAGAGAGAGGAAGAGGGGAAAGGTAGAAGAGGCAGAGGGAGGAAAGAAGAGAGAATTATGCATCAAAGAGCAGATATGAAAGACAGAGGGAGTTCCTGATGACACTTAAATCTCTGGTTCCAGTTTTTTCTTAGGCAAGGGTGCCTTTCTGCCCCTAGGTTCTAGAGGTCATCTCCTAGTCATTATAACACATGGCTTTTTCTTGGCTTAAGCTGAAATCATTGGTTTCTGTTACTTACAAGCAACAAACGTAAGCACGCATAGTACACCCTGAGGGATATGCATGATGTTTGGAACAAGAGTCTTCTCTGTAGGGGGCTGAGGCACATCAGCCTATAGTATTTGGGAATTGATGTTAATGTGACTCATTTGTGCCTCTAGGCTGGTGAGGTCTAGGGACATCTAGGTTGCACATTTTAAGTAATATAAAAGCCAGAAACAAGTCTTTGTTGCAAAATCCACATTGTCCATTAATTGCTGAGACGCTTTTAATTGTACTTGAGACCAGAAAGAAACTTCTCCCAGGAGCCTTCTTACAGGAGACTCTGTGTAATGTGCTGGAAAGAAACACAATGCCAAATAATCATACTTTTTAGTATATTTGTCCTCACAGGCAATTCCCAGCTTTACATGAGCTCTTAGTAAGATCAAAGTAAATAAACAAAGATTTCCCTCTACTGGGTCCAGGCATTACCTCAGAATAAAAAATAATAAAAAAGTAAGCCATAGAAATAAAACTTCTCAGGGAATTTACTGCACCTTGTGTTCATTAGAGTCATCAGTCAGGTTGGCAAAAACAACAAAAAGCTTTGAATCAGGATTTTCCCTCACAGGAAGAGAGCACACATGATTGCAACAAACAAGATCAGGTCACTCAGAATGAACGCTCACCTAAGAGAACTGCAAAAGGGCGGTCATCGTTTCTGCCAGAGCTAATGATTTCTCTTGAGAATCTGGAAACAATTTTGCCTGGTGATGGTAGATTTGTCTACAAACAGTCAAAGATTTGTTGCTTAAATGCTTAATCTTTTAAAAATATCTTTAGCACAAAAATACAACCAGCCACCTGAGTTGTTATTCTACTTTATTCTTTTAAATTTTACCTCTCTTTTTCTCTCTTGTTCACTTGCTTTTTCTAGCTATCTATTAAAACATAATAAATGGTTGTGAATAAAATTTAAATCCTTCAGAAGAGTATGAAGTTGAGAGCTAAAAGTCCTCCAATTCATCTTTATTTCCACTTAATAGAGCAAAGCACAGTTCATAATTTCTTGTTTTATAACCTCCAAATTTAATGCATTTACTAGCATAAGTATGTGATTAATATGTATGCAAAAGTTACCCATGATTAGTGAATAAATATTGCAGAGCAATATATGTTATCTACCCGTTTTTATAACAATAGTAACTTGATAATATATATGTAAAATAAATTTGAAAAAACAACACACCATATGGTTAATAGGGCTTGTCTCTCTGGGGCTACTGTTTCTAAGGACTCTTACCTAGTTCTATTATTTTTGACTATCACAACATGCGTGTATTATTTTTTATATTTTTTAAAAGATAGGAACAAAAAGTGAAATTCGCTGTCAATTTTGGAAAACCGTAGGATGACCATGCCCACTTGTTTCAAAATGTGTTTTGTAATTTTCACTGATTTGCCTCTCATAACTCTACTTACTAATTTGCTTCTTTGTGACTCTTGATTCACTACCATAATAATCCTCTCAATCATCTAATAAAGATAAATAATGAATGTTTACCATTTGATATTCATTTATTAAATATCTGGTAATGTCTTAACAGATGAAGATATAAACAAATTAACTGTCAGTTAATGTCAATTATATGCTTTATGATAATCTGACTTTAGCCCTGATCTTTTATGATGCATGATATCTCTAAGTCGCATCTTTATAGTAGCACTCCTGTACACTCCTCTTTTTGTCAGAAAAATAATGAGGGATGTAAACACTTGTAAAGGACAAGATCATTTCCAAAGTAGTTATCTCTTACAACTGATTCATCACAGGAAATCTCTCACTTTGTGGCAGAGATTTTGAGACCTGTGAATATGAAGCCTGTGCCACCCTCAAAGGAGGAAGAAGTTAAATGTCTCCTCCTTAGGAAGTGAAGCTCATAATTTTCTCCTTGAATATAGGCCTTAGGCAAGTTCTTTGAGACCCTGTATTTCCTTTAAGGAAGCAGTGAAAGGCCAACAAATTGGCAATCCCAAAATTAAAATTAGTGCTCTCACAAGTACACCCTGTCCTTCCATTGTTCCAAATGGTTCAGTGTAACAGCTAAATAGCAGTTTTAGCAACTACATCATGTTATTTAGGGTTCAACCATAATTCCATTCCTAATTTCAATTGCCGTAATAATTCTCTGGTAGAATAACTTTCTAAAAGTCAAAAATCAAAGCAGTTTCTACTGAGAGCTCCCAGGTCTGGCTAATTGCACAAATCAACATTTACCTCATTGGTTCATCTGGTTTTATATGTACTCACAGTTTTCTGTGGCTCTTTTCTGACTCCGAATAAAGGAGGGAATCATATCTAGGATCTGGCAAGTAATCAACAATGACGTTTTGTGGAAAGTTGTTTCCCCCTTCTTCAAAATGAAACCCAGTGGTTACTGAAGAGGAAATAAAGTCTTACAGTTCTTTTTTGTTTTTCTGACCTGGTTTGTACCACCCTATATCTTCCAGTAGACTTTGATAAGGAATGACACGAGTCTACAAAGTTTACATTTTTTGGTATACACAGAATATTCTTTATTTTAGAACACAGGTCTCTTTTCTTAACTTCTGTCTGGCTGCCAAGTTCACGTCTTTGTGTGTTGTGTAGTCTCTCCCCTCTGGAACAAATGGTATTTAATTTTATTAAAAGAGAATCCTAGCAAGCTCTCACTTAAACAAGAGCAGACGTCCCAGTTTTAACTTAAAGGACACTTGATAGGAAACATCCTCATGATCTGAGATCTTTTATCGGCTTGGAGCACCATTAGGATCTTGCTTGAGCATTTCCTATCAGAGACTGTACAAAAAGTGGTCTCTAATCTCTAACCTGGATAATTTTGACCTCCTTTGTTTTATGACACTGTATTTCAATTTTTGGTCAGACAGAAAGATGCCGCTTGAAGTACCTCCATCCACGAATCAGTTGGAGCACATGATAGCATCATTTCTGCAATCTGGCATGAAAAGGGGCGGGGAAGCCAGCTACAGGCTGATTCAGGCAGCTGAGAACATCTGGGAGTATGTGTGTTCATTATAATACTGGGTAGAATAAAATGGCATCCTGGGGGTCAGATTGTACATCATGAGATCTGTAAAGTCTGGAGAAGCAATGTGATGTGTCTTTTACCTATGTGCATGGTCATAAGACACCTCTCCATTATCTCCATGAGGTTGTGGACTATTACAGATTGAATTGTGTCCCCCAAAATTTGTCAGTTGAAGCCCTGACCTTAATGTGTATTTGCAGATAGAGCTTTTGAAGAGTGATGAAACTTACATGAGGTCATGAGGGTGGCACCCTAATGCAATATGTGAACAGGGAGAGATGCCAGGGATGCATGTGCACAAAGCAAAGGCTATGTGATGGCACAGCAGGAAGGTAGTCACCTGCAAGCCATAAAGAGAGACCGCAGGAGAAACTGATCCTGAGAAACATCTAAATCTTAGACACTCAGCCTCCAGAACTGTAAAGAAATTAATTTTGGTTGTTTAAGTCACCCAGCCTTTGACATTTTGTTATGGTAGTCCTAGCTGACTAATACATCAACCAAAGCTATTTCCTCAGTTGGCAAGGACCACTACCAATAGCAAAATGCAGGAGTCTGCCATCCAGACATTTAAAATGGTAGTGGTCACAGGAGGTATATGAAAACACCTTGTGTCATACAATATCTTCATATCTACAGTGGGGAAAAGAAGAAAACTTGCAGTTCATTATAAGATTTCTTGGGGCAAATGTTGGAAAAACTTATAGTAGAACAAGATGTTACAGAACAATGTTTGTTCCCATGTGTGTAATTCATAATTATTCAAATGTGTGTTGCTAAGTCTCTATGTTACTGTAAGGGCACAGCTAATGGGACTCTCTAGAATATTAGCAGTTACTTTGTATATAATAAGTTACTGTTAGTGTCTTACAGACCAGGAATAACACTGAAATAAATGCTATAATCTCGCAATAAAACCCAAGGGAAGTAAACCTATCTTTGACACACTGTGTTTTAAACAACCAAGTTAGTGTAGCAAATTTAAGCAAATGCAGGGATAAACCCCTCCTTCTGTGAATTGCAGTGTGTTATTACTAGGGAACCTAGATTCTGGGTCTAGACCTGAGCCAGAGATTTCCCTTCAGTAAACAAGGCTTGCATGATAACATCTGTACAATTATTATACTTTTACTGCACTGACTCTGCTCTTTCCATATTTTTATGATAAAACAATATGGTTTGGGGCCAGTATTTTTATACATCCATGTTGCTTAAAAGTACTCTGCATGACAAAGCACTGAAAGCAACAACTAATCTAGTTCCTGGAGTTCTTAACCTGAATCATTTAAAATTTTATCATTATTATTTTTACAATCAGTTATAAGCACATGCACAATGCAGTCAAGAACTAGTTGACTCTGTCTGTGGCTTTTATTAGTCATGGCTTAAATGCTAACTTCGTTCTATCTTTTAAGAGAGACAATATTTTCCATCATTATTCTCATGTAGAAAACAACTTTTAAGCACCTTCTGCTGTCCATTGGCCTTCAGAAAAGACACTGTCTTGAAGGGACTTCCACAGCAGTTCTTTTTTCTAGAACAAGTGAGCAGTGAAAGGATGAGAAGTAAACAACAGAACACAACACTTCTCATAAAGAATCACCTCTGCAAACCAACTGTGGCCAGCAAGCAGTTTTTGAGCTCCTGTGTCCAATGGATGTTTCTGTGTTGAGGCCATCAGGTAAAAACCAGAGGCTCTACAAACTCAGTGCTGGGGGTGTTGAATCTCAGGCTCTTTGTTGGGTGGCTCTGGGTCTAACCCCTAATATTTGCAAGTGTCCTCTCTCTATATAGTAATATGTAATGGGAACAATACTTTATATCTTTATGTATCTTAATGTTTTCATTATTTCCCACCTCCAGGGGTTTTCATCTGTCTACTGGGACTTAGACCCTAACCTTAAGCTACATATCCTGGAATTTTGACAAGTCTTCTAATTGACTTCGATTTCTTTTTTTCTTTTCTTTCTTTCTTTTATTCCTTCCTTCCTTCCTTCCTCCTTCCTTCCTTCTTTCCTTCCTTCCTTCCTCTCTTTTTCTTTTTTCTTTTTCTTTCTCTCTCCCTCTCCCCCTCCCCCTCTTTCTCTTTCTTTCATTCATTCTTTCTTTCTTTTTCTTTCTCTCTCTCTCTCTTTCTTTCTTCCTTTTTTAAAAAAAATAGAGAAAAGGTTTCACTATGTTGCCCAGGCTGGTCTTGAACTCCTGGACTCAAGCAATGCCCCTGTCTCAGGGTCCCAAAGTGTTAAGATTACAGGTGTGAGCCACTGTTCCTGTCTAAGTCCCCTTAAATCTGCAGAGACTTACCCTGAGCTCTTACTCTTCAAATCCTTTATTACTCTTAGGAAAGGTGAAACATTAAATTCCTTAGATTTCCATTCTGATGTAAGCCCTAAAACCAGGCCATGGAATGATACTTTTGTGTCCAAGAGAAGATTGAGGCAGTGGGAATTATGAGACATCTTCAAATCAGACTTCACTCACCACAGACATGCCAATTCTGGTTGTCTAGAGATGGTTACTGAAAAAATTTAAGTTTTAAAAAATCTAGGTTAACTCACACAGGGGGATCTGAACACTAAAAATAATCTTAAAATTCTGTGTTTTGAATTCAATGACAAACTAAAATAAAATTAAGAGAAGCTTATCAGGGTATTCTGAATGTTTATGGCTGAACAATACCTTATGATTTTAGTGCTTGCAACTATTTCATTGGAATCAAAAAGTGTCATGTCATTGTCATGTGCTAGTTAGTTAGAAAAAGAAGAAAAGATCATTTAGAAAGAATGGCTTTGCACTAAGTAAACACCACTTCAAATTGAATCTTCAAAAACCCACAGAGGTGTGGGCATGTAAGCTCTCTGTCCTGTGAGAGGTAACATCATTTCCTCAAATATCATCTGTCATATAATCTGTTAATTTCAATTTTACAACATTTTTGTAGTTTTGTTTAAATTTATTAATAAATCTGCTTTTATAGTTGTGTCAGAACTGTGAGAAAACAGAGATTATAACTAATTTCTTTTTATATCTGTATACCAGTATTATAATTAATATTAGAGTTAATATTAATAGTTGATGAAACAAACAGTCTAATAGGGAGACCAGGAATTAAGTTTTTATAATTAATAATAGAAGTCACAGGAAACACTCCATTCAATGAAAGTATTTAACACATTTTTCTTATTTTCTCGAAGTGATAGATGACAGTACCAGAACTTCAAGAAGCAGAGGTAATTCTGTGAAAACAATCAATTAGTGGGGTCAAATAATGCCATCAATCACTTATATATGGATAATCCCATTAACATTTATAATCTGATCAAAGTTTTGGCTCTCCAGCTAGTCCCCATAAACTGTATTTGGAACACCCCAAATTTGTATAGTTTTCAGCCTCAATTTAAAGCAATTTGAAATTAAATTGGAGATGGTGTGGTGGGTGAAAATTGAATGACAAAGCAGTATGGACCACAGGGTAAAGTTAAATTTGAACCAGAGCCACAGAGTATTGTTATAAATATGCTTAAGATATAAAGTCTTTGTCTTTACCAAATGATTTAGGAAGCTGTGAAAATTCCATGAGGATAACTGAAACAAAATAAAGAGAAATCCAAAGATATCCTTTGATTTGAGAGATCCAGAAAATGCATGTAAAGATGTTTGGTCTGATTTTGTCTTAAATTATCTTAATTTGCTGTTGGTTACTCATTATGTTAGTGGGGTCTTGAGAGTAAGAGGTAAAAGGACAATATTTAGAAGCACATTTGTTGAATCACGAGAGTTAATAAGTATAGTCTATATAAACAACACCCACCACGTTTTCTTCTCCCCACTCCTTTCTTGAGAATATTTGAAATTTTAATTGGCAATTGTTACTTTTTAAAAAGAAGCGAACAGCCCAGGCATGGTGAATCATGCCTGTAATCCCAGCATTTTGGGAGGCTGAGGCAGGCAGATCACGAGATCAAGAGTTTGAGACCAGCCTGACCAACACGGTGAAACCCGATCTCTACTAAAAATATAAAAAATAGCTGGGCATGGTGGCAGGTGCTTGTAATCCCAGCTGCTGTGGAGGCTGAGGCAGGAGAATCACTTGAACCCGGGAGGCAGAGGTTGCAGTGAGCTGAGATCATGCCATTGCACTCCAGCCTAAGTGACAGGGCAAGACCCCGTCTCAAAAAAAAAAAAAAAAAACAAAACCAATAACAAAGCAAGCAAGCAAATACTATTTCGACGTAACTATACATTTTGGAGTTTTTTGGTTCAATTATTATTTTTTCAATACATGGCTTTTCCTGATGTTCGTTTTTTACTTTTTCTGAAGCCTATCTATCCTCTAGTAATTATTTAATAGAAAGTCTACGGGTGGCAAACTTCATAAATTCTTGTAGGTCTTAGTCTCCAAAATTATTTTTCCACAGAAATTTTGAAGAACTTTCACTATCTTGCATTTAGTGTTGCTGATGGAAAGTCAGTAGAATATATTGACACAGCAAAGTTGCAGATTATCGAGTTTAAAGAAAGTTTGAAAGCGGTAAAGGAGTTTAGGGTGTTTGCAGTGAATGACTAACCTGGGCGAAGATGGAGAAGTGGACGAAATGGAGGTGACTGAGAGTTTAAAGTGTCAAGGTCAATGGGCTGACCATCTCAACAAGGTCAAAACAGTTGGAGTGAAGATACAGAGAGAGTATAATGGTTAATTTTATGTGTCAATCTGGCTGGGCTGCAGCATCCGGATATTTGGTCAAACATCATTGTGGATGTTTCCGTAGGGGTGTTTTTGGATGAGATTAACATTTAAAATCAGTATATTTTGAATTCAAAAAATTAGCCAGGCATGGTGGCAGACACCTGTAATCCCAGCTACTCCTACTTGAGAGGCTGAGGCAGGAGAATCATTTGAACCCAGGAGGCAGAGGTTGTGGTGAGCAGATTGCCCTTTATGATGTGAGCTGACCTCATGCAATCAGCTGAAGATCTAAATGGAACAAAGACTAATCTCCCAAACAAGATGGAATTTCGCCAGCAGACAACCTTTGGACTTGAATGTCAACATCACTTATTTCCTAGATATCCAGACTGCCTGCCCATCCTATAGATTTTGGACTTGCCAGCCTTTATAATCACGTGAGACAATTCCTTAAAATATATCTCTCTCTGACTCTCTTGCTCTTTCTTCATACATACACACATTTCTCTGGTTTTGTTTCTCTAGAGAAGCCTAACTAACACCATAAGTGAGTTGGAAGCGCAGGAGGTCATGGTCAGCAGGTGAGATTGGAGACTGAATCTTCTGACTAAATATATGTATGCTCTAGCAGGTTAAAAGCTTTACTGATAATTTTATAAAATGCCTAACCCATTCCCAGAGTGCAATAAAGAAAAGGAAGCTATAGCTATTAATGGTATCTCTGTTTTTGAAGATATATTTAATGTTAAGCTCTATTCTTAAGGATATATTCCAGTTGATTTAAAAAAATGATATTAAATGCAAGCAAACAATAGTGATATTAAACGCAAGCAAACAATAAGAAGTGTCTGTCAGGTTCATTGTTAAGCATTTTATGTACATTACCTTATTTAAATTTCACAGTAACTGTGAGATAAGTAAACTAATTGGCTCCATTTTAGAAGAAATTGAAGCTTATGAAGTTTTAACAATTTGTCCAAGACCACATAACAGCTAAATGGCGCTGTGGTGCTTGAAACCACATCTGTTTTATTACACCTCAAACGTCTTTGTATTTTTAACTTATGCACTAATGTAGAATAATCCAGAGTCACTGCCTTATACTTCTTTCCCATTCCTTCTGACAATATCTTCTCTGTGTGTTATTCTCTTCCTCAGTCTTCTTCCTGGACTCCAGTGACCCTGTGTCACTAACTGCATGTTCATCCCTGAGCAATTAACATTTCCCCTTCAGACCTCACTGTCTTTTTCTACAATATAAGGGAGTTGGACAAGATGACCTCTATTCCCCTTCCTGCTCCTCATCATGAAAGATTGTTCATTCGCCTAACATTTTACTTCGATAGTGATAGTCTTCTGTTGCTGTATAACCAAATTATCACAAACTTAGTGGCTTGAAACACCAATTTACTATCTCAGCTTCCATGAGTCAGGAGTTGTGGCACAAAGTGACTCTCTGCTTAGGGCCTTACAAGGTTGAAATCAACATGTCACTTGCTGCTGTGAGTCCCCTTCCAGGGGGCTCAGGGTCCCCTTTCAAGCTCACTGGTTGTTGGCAAAATTTAGTTCCTTGTGGTTGTAGACTAAGGTCCCTGTTTTCTTGCTGGCTATCAGTTGGGCATGGCTCTCAGCTTTTAGAGGGCACCTGCAATTCCATGATATGTGCCCTCTCTGCAATAGCACTTTTTGTCTTTAAAGCCAGAAGGAAGGAGAATCCCTTTGATGTCTCTCTTCGTCGTTCTGGAACCTCTTTTAGTGGGGCTCAGCTGATCACATCAGATCCACCCACAGTAAAGGGGAGAAGTTTACATACAGAATGTGCACACCAGGGGGCAGGAATCTTGAGAGTCATCTTAGAATTCTGCCTACCACAGTACTATAGACATCCTAGTGTTTATTCTAATTTAAAATAATTGATACAGCAGTCATCTTGCACAAATGCTCACCAAAGATACTCAACATATTGATGAAACTCAGGTCTTAATCATTTTCACCCTTGTACTCAGACATTTTACAGTCATATCTTGCTTTGAAAAGGATATAGAGAGAGAGAGAGAGAAAAGGGGGAAATTTTTTTTAAGGAATTGGTTCACATGGTCTTGGGGATGGCAAGTCCAAATCTGCAGGGAAGGTCAGTAGGCTGGAGACCCAGGGAAACGTCAATGCTGTAGTCTTGAATCTGAAGGCAGTCTGGAGCCTGAATTCTTATCTCCTTGGGGGATCTCAGTCTTTTTTTCTTAAGACTTTCAACCAATTAGATAAGACACACCCACATTAAGGAGGGTAATCTGCTTTCCTCAAAGTTTATTGATTTAAATATTAATCTCATCTAAAGGCTACCTTTATGACGACATTTATTTATTTTTGACTGAACAACTGGGTACTGTAGCCTAGCCAAGTTGAAATAAAATTAACCATTATAGCCTGTATACAAAAAGGTGGCAGCCACATTAAATTCTAGCCAAATGCAATAATCTGTAAGAATGGATACCCAGCATTACAAGGTATTAATTTTTCTACATTCCAGTCCCTCATTGATGGATCATAGTAATAATGTTGTTTTTTTCCCTCTTCTTAAAAAATATATATATACTTTTCAAATGAGCAAAAAGAATAATATGCCAAATACCTGTTTATCTACCATCTAACCCTATTGACATCTAAAAGCTTGCCAATCACACTTTGGGTTCTCTTTTTTTTTTTTTTAATTTTTTATTGTACTTTAGGTTCTGGGGTACATGTGCAGATCATGCAGGTTTGTTGCATAGGTATATACAGGGCAACGTGATTTGCTTCCGCCATCCCCCGTCACCTATATCTGGCATTTCTCCCTAAGTTATCCCTCCTCAACCCCCTTATCCCCCACTGTCCCACCCCAAGTCTTCCCCAACAGACCCCAGTGTGTGATGCTCCCCTCTGTGTCCATGTGTTCTCATTGTTCAATACCCGCCTATGAGTGAGAACATGCAGTGTTTGATTTTCTGTTTTTGTGTCAGTTTGCTGAGAATGATGGTTTCCA